>CAUDMG010002153.1:105000-110000 GCA_958450375.1 Homarus gammarus
TGAAGGAGGAACCGCGCACCTGGGTAATACGAGGAACTACCACTAACAGGTGCTGAAGGAGGAACTGCGCACCTGGGTAATACGAGGAACTACCACTAACAGGCGCTGAAGGAGGAACCGCGCACCTGGGTAATGCGAGGAACTACCACTAACAGGCGCTGAAGGAGGAACCGCGCACCTGGGTAATACGAGGAACTACCACTAACAGGCGCTGAAGGAGGAACCGCGCACCTGGGTAATGCGAGGAACTACAACTAACAGGCGCTGAAGGAGGAAATACCTGCTGTGTAAGTGTGTATTGCTTCAGGTGTTTGGCGCCATACTGAAGACTGACGGGACACGGTAAACAGCTGGTGACATGGGTCTTTAGGCCAGGATAACGAGGGTCTTTAGGCCAGGATAACGAGGGTCTTTAGAGCAGGATAACGAGGGTCTTTAGGCCAGGATAACGAGGGTCTTTAGGCCACGATAACGAGGGTCTTTAGAGCAGGATAACGAGGGTCTTTAGGCCAGGATAACGAGGGTCTTTAGGCCAGGATAACGAGGGTCTTCAGGCCAGGATAACGAGGGTCTTTAGGCCACGATAACGAGGGTCTTTAGAGCAGGATAACGAGGGTCTTTAGGCCAGGATAACGAGGGTCTTTAGAGCAGGATAACGAGGGTCTTTAGGCCAGGATAACGAGGGTCTTTGGGCCAGGATAACGAGGGTCTTTAGGCCAGGATAACGAGGGTCTTTAGAGCAGGATAACGAGGGTCTTTAGAGCAGGATAACGAGGGTCTTCAGGCCACGATAACGAGGGTCTTTAGGCCAGGATAACGAGGGTCTTTAGAGCAGGATAACGAGGGTCTTTAGAGCAGGATAACGAGGGTATTTAGAGCAGGATAACGAGGGTCTTTAGGCCAGGATAACGAGGGTCCTCAGGCCAGGATAACGAGGGTCTTCAGGCCAGGATAACGAGGGTCTTCAGGCCACGATAACGAGGGTCTTCAGGCCAGGATAACGAGGGTCTTCAGGCCAGGATAACGAGGGTCTTTAGGCCAGGATAACGAGGGTCTTTACGCCAGGATAACGACGGTCTTTAGGCCAGGATAACGACGGTCTTTAGGCCAGGATAACGACGGTCTTTAGGCCAGGATAACGAGGGTCTTTAGGCCAGAATAACGAGGGTCTTTAGAGCAGGACAACGAGGGTCTTTAGGCCAGGATAACGAGGATCTTTAGGCCGGGATAACGAGGGTCTTTAGGCCAGGATAACGAGGGTCTTTAGGCCAGGATAACGAGGGTCTTTAGAGCAGGATAACGAGGGTCTTTAGAGCAGGATAACGAGGGTCTTTAGGCCAGGATAACGAGGGTCTTTAGGCCAGGATAACGAGGATCTTTAGGCCAGGATAATGAGGGTCTTTAGAGCAGGAAAACAAAGGTCTTTAGAGCAGGATAACGAGGGTCTTTAGAGCAGGATAACGAGGGTCTTTAGAGCAGGATAACGAGGGTCTTTAGGCCAGGATAACGAAGGTCTTTAGAGCAGGATAACGAGGGTCTTTAGGCCAGGATAACGAGGGTCTTTAGAGCAGAATAACGAGCGTCTTTAGGCCAGGATAACGAGGAATGTATAAAGCAGGGGTTCTCAACCGGGGGGGAATTTCCCCCCCCTCAGGTTTTCAGGGGGGGGGGAAAACTGATACTAATATGGAAAAAATAAAGGATTTTCAGTATTATATGCATAGTATTTGGAATGCACTTTTTGAGGCAGACAATCTTGGAAAGGAGGCGCGAATGACATTCTGACATATGGTGAAAGGGGTGCATGGGGCAAACAAGGTTGAGAACCACTGGTATAAAGGATTTTGTCGAGTTAAGACATCGCTAGTTAAGACATCGCTAGTTAAAACATCGCTAGTTAAAACACCGCTAGTTAAAACACCGCTAGTTAAAACACCGCTAGTTAAAAAACCGCTAGTTAAAAAACCGCTAGTTAAAACATCCCGAGTTAAAACATCGCTATTTATAACATCGCTAGTTAAAACATCACAAAACAATAATAAACCAACACATTCCTATGTCTCCTTGATAAACCTGAAATAAACCAATTAATTAAAACTTTCCTCATAGTTAGGGTTTAAGAACCATCAGTGGCCCAATCCTTCACTCTAATGGCCTTTAAGATGGCCCTAAATGGCCCTCACCTCGGCTTAAAGGGATTGAAGTCTGGCCCAGGGTGTGTCCTGGGTGTGGTACACAGTGCACCACAGACCACCACAGTGTACCACAGACCACCACAGTGTACCATAGACCACCACAGTGTACCACAGACCACTACAGTGTACCACACCACCACAGACCACCACAGTGTACCACAGACCACTACAGACCACCACAGTGTACCACAGACGACCACTGTGTACCACAGTGTACCAGAGACCACCACAGTGTACAACAGACCACCACAGTGTACCACAGACGACCACAGTGTACCACAGACCACCACAGTGTACCACAGACCACCACAGTGTACCACACACCACCACAGTGTACCACAGACCACCACAGTGTACCACAGACCACCACAGTGTACAACAGACCACCACAGTGTACCACAGACCACCACAGTGTACCACAGACGACCACAGTGTACCATAGACCACCACAGTGTACCACAGACCACCACAGTGTACCACAGACCACCACAGTGTACCACAGACGACCACAGTGTACCATAGACCACCACAGTGTACCACAGACCACCACAGTGTACCACAGTGTACCACAGACCACCACAGTGTACCACAGACGACCACAGTGTACCACAGACCACCACAGTGTACCACAGACCACCACAGTGTACCATAGACCACCACAGTGTACCACAGACGACCACTGTGTACCACAGTCGACCACAGTGTACCACAGACCACCACAGTGTACCACAGACCACTACAGTGTACCACAGACCACCACAGTGTACCACAGACCACTACAGTGTACCACAGACCACCACAGTGTATCACAGCCCACCACAGTGTACCATAGACCACCACAGTGTACCACAGACCACCACAGTGTACCACAGACCCCCACAGTGTATCACAGCCCACCACAGTGTACCATAGACCACCACAGTGTACCACAGACCACCACAGTGTACCACACCACCACAGACCACTACAGTGTACCACAGACCACTACAGTGTACCACAGACCACTACAGTGTACCACAGACCACCACAGTGTACCACAGACCACCACAGTGTACCACAGTGTACCACAGACCACCACAGTGTACCACAGACTACTACAGTGTACCACAGCCCACCACAGTGTACCACAGAGAAGCGTGGTAGCCTCAGTGGTCATAGCCAGCGGCAGGGCACGGCCGGATACTCAATACTACCTGGCTGGGTTTTACCTGTTCCTACCACCACCGATGAGTTTAATCCATTTTCGTCCACAACAAGATATTTACATCCCGCCAACCTAACCTAACCAACACCACTTCTCCATAACACCTCTATAACTGGTATGAATTATAAGTTAGATTATAGTTAATGGGCTGTTGTAATAGGGGGTTCAGTTCGGCCTTGTTGAGAAGGCGGGTGTTAGAGTGTTCAGAGGTGAAGGTTTACCTCACTGGTTAGGGCGGTAGTGGTTCAGTGTCTGTCTCTGATGATGGTGTATGACTGTCACAGACGCTACTACACCGGCTGAAGAGGAGGAAGAGGGGGAGGGGGAGGAGGAGGAGGAGGGGGAGGAGGAGGAGGAGGGGGAAGAGGGGGAGGAGGAAGAGGGGGAAGAGGAGGGGGAAGAGGAGGAGGAGGGGGAAGAGGGGGAGGAGGAAGAGGGGGAGGGAGAGGAGGAGGGGGAGGAGGAGGAAGAGGAGGAGGGGGAGGGAGAGGAGGAGGGGGAAGAGCAGGAGGGGGAAGAAGAGGAAGAGGAGGAGGAGGAAGAGGAAGTGGAGGAAGAGGGGGAGGGGGATGGAGAGGAGGAGGAGGAAGAGGAAGAAGAGGAGGAGGGAGAGGAGGGGGAGGAGGGGGAAGAGGAGGAGGGAGAGGGAGAAGAGGAGGAGAAGGGGCCGAGGAGGAGGAGGAGGGGAAGAAGAGGAGGGGGAAGAGGGGGAGGAAAAGGAGGATGAGGAAGAGGGGGAAGAGAATGAGGGGAAGGAAATGGAGGAGGTGGTAATTCGTTGAGGAGGAAGAGGAAGGTGACGAGAAGGAAGGAAGGAAGGAAGGAAGGAAGGAAGGAAGGAAGGAAAGAAGAGAAAAATTGCAAGGTTAGGTTAGGTTAAGTTAGGATAGGCTAGGTTAAGTTAGGTTAGGTTAGGTTAAGTTAGGTTAGGTTAGGTTGGGATAGGTTAGGTTAAGTTGGGATAGGTTAGGTTAGGTTAGGTTAAGTTGGGATAGGTTAGGTTAAGTTGGGATAGGTTAGGTTAAGTTAGGATAGGTTAGGATAGGTTAAGTTAGGTTAGGTTAAGGTAAGTTAGGATAGGTTAAGTTAGGATAGGTTAGGTTAGGATACGTTATGTTAGGATAGGTTAGGTTAAGTTGGGATAGGTTAGGTTAAGTTAGGATAGGTTAGGATAGGTTAAGTTAGGTTAGGTTAAGGTAAGTTAGGATAGGTTAAGTTAGGATAGGTTAGGTTAGGATACGTTATGTTAGGATAGGTTAGGTTAAGTTAGGATAGGTTAGGTTAAGTTAGGATAGGTTAGGTTAAGTTAGGATAGGTTAGGTTAGGTTAGGTTAGGTTAGATTACGTTAGGTTAGGTTAGGTTAGGTTAGGTTAGTTGAAAATGACACACACACACACACACACACAGTAGTAGTCCCCCCATCGGCCGCTCGTCTCACTACCTGTACAACATCTGCTCCAACAGCCCGTGTGTCTAATTACGGCCTCACCTCTGTTTTCTACTACCTGTCTCCTGCCGACGGTTCATTTTTCATCTCACGGTTCCTTTCCCCTTCCTGATGGGCAACCTGAGTGGTCTAGACACACGGATGGGCTACTCT
>CAUDMG010002153.1:115000-125000 GCA_958450375.1 Homarus gammarus
TGTGTGGGTGTCTGTCCGTGTGTGGGTGTCTGTCCGTGTGTGGGGGTCTGTCCGTGTGGGTGTCTGTCCGTATGTGGGTGTCTGTCCGTGTGTGGGTGTCTGTCCGTGTGTGGGTGTCTGTCCTTGTGTGGGTGTCTGTCCGTGTGTGGGGTGTCTGTCCGTGTGTGGGTGTCTGTCCGTGTGTGGGTGTCTGTCCGTGTGTGGGTGTGGAGGGAAGAAGGAAGGGAGGGAGGGACGGAGTGTGGAGGAGGGAAGGAGATGGAAGGAAGATCATTTTCTAACATTTTACTGTCACTTTCTAGCATATTGTCACTATCTTGCATACTGTCACTTTCTAGCACTTTACTATCACTTTCTAGCACTTTACTGTCACTTTTTAGCACTTTACTATCACTTTCTAGCACTTTACTGTCACTTTTTAGCACTTTACTGTCACTTTCTTGCACTTTACTGTCCTTTCTAGTACTTTACTGTCAATTTCTAGCACTTTAATGTCCTTTATAGCACTTTACTGTTATTTTCAATCACTTTACTGTCACTTTCTAGCACTTTAATGTCCTTTCTAGCACTTTACTGTCACTTCCCAACACTTTACTGTCAATTTCTAGCACTTTACTGTCACTTTCTACACCTGTCCTTCACACATCACTCTCACCTACGGTTCCTTCTCCTCGCTTTCTTTCACGTTTCTCTACTTCCCCTTTTTTCCACCTCAAAACAGAGAGGAAGAAAGAATTAATGAGAATAGACAGAGATAGAATTTCACTTACGGTTGATGTAGACAGAAATATACTAGACAGTAATTATAACTTGATCTTTGCTCATATCTGTCTCTATCTATCCGTCTGTCTGTCTGTGTATCCGTCAGTCTGTCTCTATCTGTCTGTCTCTCTGTCTGTCTGTCCCTATTATATATGTTATTATAATCTAGTCAACTGTCTCCCCTAAGCACTACTCCCATTGACAGTACAGAGAGACAGGGAGACAGAATCTAGACAGAACCTGCAATGATTAGTACAGAACTTTGACTAAACCTGGATATAAACAATGAATCACTGTCTAATTGACCAGAACCGTCATAGTACCCCGTCTACAGTGCCCAGTCTAAACAGTACCCAGACAGTCTAAATAGTACCCAGACAGTCTAAACAGTACCCAGACAGTCTAAACAGTACCCAGACAGTCTAAACAGTACCCAGACAGTCTAAACAGTACCCAGACAGTCTAAACAGTACCCAGACAACTTAAATAGTACCCAGACAGTCTAAACAGTACCCAGACAGTCTAAACAGTTCCCAGACAGCTTAAATAGTACCCAAACAGTCTAAACAGTACCCAGACAGCTTAAATAGTACCCAAACAGTCTAAACAGTACCCAAACAGTCTAAACAGTACCCAGACAGCTTAAATAGTACCCAAACAGTCTAAACAGTACCCAGACAATCTAAGCAGTACCCAGACAGTCTAAACAGTACCCAGACAGCTTAAATAGTACCCAGACAGTCTAAACAGTACCCAGACAGTCTAAACAGTTCCCAGACAGCTTAAATAGTACCCAAGCAGTCTAAACAGTACCCAGACAGTCTAAACAGTACCCAGACAGCTTAAATAGTACCCAAATAGTCTAAACAGTACCCAGACAGTCGAAACAGTACCCAGGCAGCTTAAATAGTACCCAAACAGTCTAAACAGTACCCAAACAGTCTAAACAGTACCCAGACAGCTTAAATAGTACCCAAACAGTCTAAACAGTACCCAGACAGTCTAAACAGTACCCAGACAGTCTAAACAGTACCCAGACAGTCTAAACAGTACCCAGACAGTCTAAACAGTTCCCAGACAGCTTATATAGTACCCAGAGTCTAAATAGTACCCAGACAGTCTAAAAAGTACCCAGACAGTCTAAACAAAACCCAGACAGTCTAAACAGTACCCAGACAGTCTATATAGTACCCAGATAGTCTAAACAGTACCCAGACAGTCTAAAAAACACCCAGACAGTCTAAACAAAACCTAGACAGTCTAAATAGTGCCCCGACAGTCTAAATAGTACCCAGACAGTATAAACAGTACCCAGACAGGCTACATAGTACCCAGGCTAAACAGTACCCAGACAGTCTAAACAGTACCCAGACAGTCTAAATAGTACCCAGACAGTCTAAACAGTACCCAGACAGTCTAAACAGTACCCAGACAGTCTAAACAGTACCCAGACAGTCTAAACAGTACCCAGACAGTCTAAACAGTACCCAGACAGTCTAAACAGTACCCAGACAGCTTAAATAGTACCCAAACAGTCTAAACAGTACCCAGACAGTCTAAACAGTACCCAGACAGTCTAAACAGTACCCAGACAGTCTAAACAGTACCCAGACAGTCTAAACAGTTCCCAGACAGCTTATATAGTACCCAGAGTCTAAATAGTACCCAGACAGTCTAAAAAGTACCCAGACAGTCTAAACAAAACCCAGACAGTCTAAACAGTACCCAGACAGTCTATATAGTACCCAGATAGTCTAAACAGTACCCAGACAGTCTAAAAAACACCCAGACAGTCTAAACAAAACCTAGACAGTCTAAATAGTGCCCCGACAGTCTAAATAGTACCCAGACAGTATAAACAGTACCCAGACAGGCTACATAGTACCCAGGCTAAACAGTACCCAGACAGTCTAAACAGTACCCAGACAGTCTAAATAGTACCCAGACAGTCCAAATAGTACCCAGACAGTCTAAATAGTACCCAGTCTAAACAGTACCCAAACAGTCTAAACAGTACCCAAACAGTCTAAACAGTACCCACACAGCTTAAATAGTACCCAGACAGTCTAAACTGTACCCAAACAGTCTAAACAGTACCCAGACAGTCTAATCAGTACCCAGACAGTCTAAATAGTACCCAGACAGTCTAAACAGTACCCAAACAGTCTAAACAGTACCCAGACAGTCTAAATAGTACCCAGACGTCTGAACAGTACCCAGACAGTCTAAATAGTACCCAGACAGTCTAAACAATACTCAGCGAAAGTCTTGAGCATCGTCACAGTGGGTGGGACGGCTCAACACACAACAGACGTTTTAAATAACATAACACAAAAGTTAAGTAATTACTCTAAGGAAGCGGCGGTCGAGGCTTGAGAGAACCACTTAGTAAAACCACGTCATTACGATCAACTACGTCGTTACGATCAACTACGTCGTTACGATCAACTACGTCGTTACGATCAACTACGTAGTTACAATCAATTACGAAAGGTCTTAGGCAAAAATGCGAACTAAGGTATTTGCCGAGTATTTAACCCTTTGAGGACGATGGTTTAACGCTTTGAGGACGATGATTTAACCCTTTGAGGACGATGGTTTAACGCTTTGAGAACGATGATTTAACCCTTTGAGAACGATGATTTAACCCTTTGAGGACGATGATTTAACCCTTTGAGAACGATGATTTAACCCTTTGAGGACGATGATTTAACCCTTTGAGGACGATGATTTAATGCTTTGAGGACGATTTTTAACCCTCTCGTCCTCTAGGGGTTAAACCATCGTCCTCTAGGGGTTCAATCATCGTCCTCTAAGGGTTAATCATCGTCCTCAAGAGGGTTAAAACACAAAATCAGGATTAATTGTTTTTCTTATAGTGAACATCTTGTGGCGTCGTTTATCGCATCTAAGACAGTTAATGCATGTGTTTTATGAGGCCCGCCAGTAATAGTTACCTGTGTGAGTACCTGCCTACCTACCTACCTGGCTGGCTACCTACCTACATTACCTGCCTACCTACATTACCTTACCTTACCTAACCTACCTACCTTACCATACCTAACCTAACCTAACCTAACCTAACCTGCCTACCTACCTTACCTGCCTGGCTGTTACCTCTCTCTGACTGAGGTGGTGGTCAGGAAATACTCTTTCATATATAACTGTTAAGGTGTTGTAATATCTGGTTGCTGTTGATGGTGAGGTTATGATGGTGTTGTGGTTGATGGTGAGGTTATGATGGTGTTGTGGTTGATGGTGAGGTGATGATGGTGTTGTGGTTGATGGTGAGGTTATGATGGTGTTGTGGTTGATGGTGAGGTTATGATGGTGTTGTGGTTGATGGTGAGGTTATGATGGTGTTGTGGTTGATGGTGAGGTTATGATGGTGTTGTGGTTGTTGGGTTGTAGTGGTGTTGCGGTTGATGGGTTGTAATGGTGATGTGGTATAGTGATGGTGGTGTAGTAATGATATAGTGATTGTGGTATAGTGATGATGGTATAGTGATGATGGTATAGTGGTGATGGTGTAGTGATGATGGTATAGTGATGATGGTGTAGTTATGATGGTATAGTGATGATGGTATAGTGATGATGGTATAGTGATGGTATAGTGATGATGGTATAGTGATGATGGTGTAGTGATGATGGTATAGTGATGATGGTATAGTGATGATGGTGTAGTGATGATGGTATAGTGATGATGGTGTAGTGATGATGGTATAGTGATGATGGTGTAGTGATGATGGTATAGTGATGATGGTATAGTGATGATGGTGTAGTGATGATGGTATAGTGATGATGGTGTAGTGATGATGGTATAGTGATGATGGTATAGTGATGATGGTGTAGTTATGGTGGTATAGTGATGATGGTGTAGTTATGGTGTGTGTGTACTGTACCGATTTGATTTGATTTTGCAGCGTGCAGCGGCTACTTTATTGTGCACCCCACACTCATCCTGTGAGCGGTAGCGCAAAAGGATTACAGAGTAGGGTTTACAAAGGGTCATAATAATTAACCCCGGTTGTCAGGATATTATGGCACTGAAAGCTACACAGTATTTCATTTACATTATTTGTTTAGTTCTATACATAAAGGGTAACTTATTCACAAATGCGTGAGAACAGGCGTGTGAGGCAGTATGTCTGGCCTCACACTTTGTTATTCACATTTACGTGGGAGGTATTCAAGCACATTGCGTATTTGGTTCTGTACATGAGAATTGATATAGTTACTAAGTGCAAAAAAGTGGATACAATCTTAATATGTAGGCTATCTTGCCATTAGAGATGAAGTGTTGTGCCATTTCACACACAGTGTGCTTGGACCTGTCCCTAAAAGGTTCTATCTTCACACAGTCGAGGACGTAGTGTTCAAGTGTGTGGCCATATGTATGGCCACACACTTTACATATAGTCTTGTTTACATCTGCTTGAGGAACATACTGCCAAAGGTACTTATATCCTAACCTTAATGTAGCGGTTACAACATCTTGTAATCTAGTGATCTTGTTACTTGCTCCATATACATGTTTCACTTGATACATCTCATCATGGTAACCTATGGATTGACTAGTGCCTGTTTGCACTTGTCTACTTGCGTCAAACTCATCAATAAGTTCTTTCCTAATTACAGTTTTAAGGGTTCTTTTTGACAGACCCAAATTGTATTCAACGGTGTCTTTGTTAGACGCGAGTTTGGCGGTTGGTATATAATGTGTTTGTTTTTTGCGTTATTGTTTATTAATATTTTTTGCGTCATATATTTTTTATTTGTTAATACTTTATTATACACACACTAGCAGACCCACAGACAGACAGACAGACAGACTAACAGACAGACAGACAGACACACACACACTGACAGACCTACAGACAGACAGACAGACAGACACAGATAGATTTTCGCCCTACCTGATTCAACGTGGAAATAATTACCATGTGGAGGGTGACAGAGCCGCCCCCTAACACACCGGCCTCAGGTAAGCTGTGTATATTTGGCCTGTGTATTATGGGGGTAATTGATGTTAGTGAGAGAGAGAGAGAGAGAGAGAGAGAGAGAGAGTAAATCTCTCTGTTCAATATGAGAAGTGCTAAGTGTGTGTCATAAGTGTGTCAACAGCGTCTAAAGTAGATTATAAGTATAAGTGGGTGATGTGAGTATCTGGGTGTTAGGTATAAGCGGGTGATGTGAGTATCTGGGTGTTAGGTATAAGTGGGTGATGTGAGTATCTGGGTGTTAGGTATAAGTGGGTGATGTGAGTATCTGGGTGCTAGGTATAAGTGGGTGATGTGAGTATCTGGGTGTTAGGTATAAGTGGGTGATGTGAGTATCTGGGTGTTAGGTATAAGTGGGTGAAGTGAGTATCTGGGTGTTAGGTATAAGTGAGTGATGTGAGTATCTGGGTGTTAGGTATTAGTGGGTGATGTGAGTATCTGGGTGTTAGGTATAAGTGGGTGAAGTGAGTATCTGGGTGTTAGGTATAAGTGAGTGATGTGAGTATCTGGGTGTTAGGTATAAGTGGGTGATGTGAGTATCTGGGTGTTAGGTATAAGTGGGTGAAGTGAGTATCTGGGTGTTAGGTATAAGTGGGTGATGTGAGTATCTGGGTGTTAGGTATAAGTGGGTGATGTGAGTATCTGGGTGCTAGGTATAAGTGGGTGAAGTGAGTATCTGGGTGTTAGGTATAAGTGAGTGATGTGAGTATCTGGGTGTTAGGTATAAGTGGGTGATGTGAGTATCTGGGTGTTAGGTATAAGTGGGTGAGGTGAGTATCTGGGTGTTAAGTATAAGTGGGTGATGTGAGTATCTGGGTGTTAGGTATAAGTGGGTGATGTGAGTATCTGGGTGTTAGGTATAAGTGGGTGATGTGAGTATCTGGGTGTTAGGTATAAGTGGGTGATGTGAGTATCTGGGTGTTAGGTATAAGTGGGTGATGTGAGTATCTGGGTGTTAGGTATAAGTGGGTGATGTGAGTATCTGGGTGTCAGGTATAAGTATAGAAGGTGGAGGAGCAGTGTTTGGGATGAGTCATTTGTGTATATCTGGAGACCATCGATTGAGTCAGGTTTTGTGATGGTACAGAGGAGGGAGGGAGGGTGATTGGCCCGCCCTCCCTCCCTCCCTCTCTCCCTCCTTTCTTCCTTAACTCCCTATTTATCTCCCTTCCTCCTTCTTTCCTATCTCCGTCCACTCCTTCCTGTCTCCCTCCCTCCCTTACTCCATATCTCCCTCATTCTTTCTCTCCCTCTCTCCTCCCTTTCCCATAGTCGTCAAATCCTCATTAATCCCTCACGTCGCACTTCCTTCCTTTCCCTACCTCCCTCCCCTCCCATGCCACATACACACACACATACACAATGGCACACACGCCTCTCTGTTTTTCTCTCCCACCCCACTCCCCACCCTCACCCCTCACCCCACCCTCACCCCACTCCCCACCCTCACCCCCACTCCCCACCCTCACCCCACTCCCCACCCTCACCCCACTTCCCACCCTCACCCCCCCTCACCCTACTCCCCACCCCCACCCCTCTCCCCACCCTCACCCCCTCTCCCCACCCTCAACCCCTCTCCCCACCCTCACCCCTCTCCCCACACTCACCCCACTCCCCACCTTCACCCCACTCCCCACCCTCACCCCACTCCACACCCTCACCCCATACCCCACTCTCACCCCCTCTCCCCACCCTCACCCCACTCCCCACCCTCACCCCACTCCCCACCCTCACCCCCACTCCCCAACCCTCACCCCACTCCCCACCCTCACCCCACTCCCCACCCTCACTCCCCACCCTCACCCCCACTCCCCACCCTCACCCCACTCCCCACCCTCACCCCACTCACCACCCTCACCCCACTCCCCACCCTCACCCCCTCTCCCCACCCTCACCCCCTCTCCCCACCCTCACCCCCCTCCCCACCCTCACCCCCACTCCCCACCCTCACCCCACTCCCCACCCTCACCCCCTCTCCCCACCCTCACCCCCACTCCCCACCCTCACCCCACTCCCCACCCCTCTCTCACAGCACAGCTCCCCCTCTCCGCCGTGTTTACTTTGGGTTGTGTCCCACTCTTTTGCTCAGGGAGGGTGACTGGTGAACGATGGGTGTTTAGTTCAACGACGAGACACACACACACACACACACACACACACACACACACACACACACACACACACAGATAGTGGGCAGATGGACAGGTGTATTATAGCAGGGAGACGATATGGGGTGTTAAGGTATCAAGATGGTTTAATTTGCTTATACAGGTGTGATGTATGTGTGTGTGTGTGTGTGTGTGTGTGTGTGTGTGTGTTATAACCTACATTCACTCTCTCTGTACCCCCATTTCACCTACTACTCCCCCTCCTCACACCTTCTCCCCCCTCCTCACCCCTTCTCTCCCCTCCTCACCCCTCCTCACCCCTTCTCCCCCCTCCTCACCCCCTCCCCCCCCTCTCACCATAGGAAGTGTGAGAGAACTACCAGACCCAAACACACATACACTCTACTTAACTGTTCCATGAGTTTACCTAAGAGATTAATCCCCTTCCCTCCCTCCTACCCTTCCCTCCCTCCCTTCCCTCCCTCCCTACCCAATCCCTCTCCTCCCTACTCCCTCCACAAGGTTCCCTGACTCTGAGATGTGATTATACGTAGGGATTTTGTGAGTATAATGTGGGAATACTCTTGGCCTAGTGTTTGTCTTGGCCGGGATCAACACAGTATGAAAATGAGAGGTATTGATGGAGTCACGTGACCTACTTGTATGGTGGCGAGCCAAGCGAGTAATGAGGGGGAGGGAGGAGGTGTGGGAGATGAGAGGGTGGAGGAGGACTGGGGAGTGGGAGATGAGAGGGTGGAGGAGGACTGGGGGATGGGAGAGGGTGGAGGAGGACTGGGGGGTGGGAGATGAGAGGGTGGAGGAGGACTGGGGGGTGGGAGATGAGAGGGTGGAGGAGGACTGGGGGATGGGAGAGGGTGGAGGAGGACTGGGGGGTGGGAGATGAGAGGGTGGAGGAGGACTGGGGGGTGGGAGATGAGAGGGTGGAGGAGGACTGGGGGGTGGGAGATGAGAGGGTGGAGGAGGACTGGGGGGTGGGGAGATGAGAGGGTGGAGGAGGACTGGGAGATGAGAGGGTGGAGGAGGACTGGGAGTGAGGTGAGGGACGGGGTGAGAGGGTGGAGGAGACTGGGGGGTGGGAGATGAGAGGGTGGAGGAGGACTGGGGGGTGGGAGATGAGAGGGTGGAGGAGGACTGGGGGGTGGGAGATGAGAGGGTGGAGGAGGACTGGGGGGTGGGAGATGAGAGGGTGGAGGAGGACTGGGGGGTGGGAGATGAGAGGTGGAGGAGGACTGGGGGATGGGAGATGAGAGGGTGGAGGAGGATGGGGTGTGGGAGATGAGAGGGGTGGAGGAGGACTGGGGGGTGGGAGATGAGAGGGTGGAGGAGGACTGGGGGGTGGGAGATGAGAGGGTGGAGGAGGACTGGGGGGTGGGAGATGAGAGGGTGGAGGAGGACTGAGGGATGGGAGATGAGAGGGTGGAGGAGGAGGTGTGGGAGATGAGAGGGTGGAGGAGGACTGGGGGGTGGGAGATGAGAGGGTGGAGGAGGACTGGGGGGTGGGAGATGAGAGGGTGGAGGAGGACTGGGGGGTGGGAGATGAGAGGGTGGAGGAGGACTGGGGGATGGGAGATGATGGAGGAGGTGTGGCAGAGTGGCAAACCATACTCAAAGTCTCCCTATCTTCCTAGACGCTGGTTCGAACCCCTAATAAATACACCTTCATAAAAAAAGAAAATCTACATTATCTTAGTAATTAATGAAAAAAATAATAATTAACAGATAAATAAAGTCTTTACCTGTTTGTTTGGTTCACTATAAATCATCACGTCACTTCAATGTTCTTCTCTCTCTCTCTCTCTCTCTCCTCTTCCTCCCCCTCTCTTCCCTCTTCCTCCCCCCCTCTCTCTCTCTCTCTCTCTCTCTCTCTCTCTCTCCTCTTCCTCCCCCTCTCTTCCTCCCCCCCCTCTCTCTCTCTCTCTCTCTCTCTCTCTCTCTCTCTCTCTCTCTCTCTCTCTCGTCTTCCTCCGCCTCCTCTCTCTCTCTCTCTCTCTCTCTCTCTCTCTCTCTCCTCTTCCTCCCCCTCTCTTCCTCCCCCCCCTCTCTCTCTCTCTCTCTCTCTCTCTCTCTCTCTCTCTCTCTCTCTCCTCTTCCTCCGCCTCCCCTCCCCCC
>CAUDMG010002154.1:600000-893183 GCA_958450375.1 Homarus gammarus
GCTGAATTCTGTTGAGGATACTGGATAGGAAAGAGTAGGAGAGAGATGGATCCTCCATCTTGAGAGAAGGAAAAAAGTGGGTCACCACGTTTTGCAGAGTGCGTCGCTGTTGGGTTAGGGTTCCCATAATGAGTTGTTGTTGTTTCTTCATCGTCACACCTGTCTCCACAAACGAGGTGAGTTGGGTAAAGAGAATGTGATTTGCTTGGAGTGGCGATTGTTTCCATATAAACATCCTGGTGTACCTGTGCAGGAGCTGGAGGTGGCGACAGGGAGGAGTGAAAGCCCAACTGGGCAGGAGGTTGTAATGACGGAAAGGGAAGATGAGGGCTCAGGTGAGAAAGAGGTAGTGGCGTTGGAGAGAGACAGTAGGAGCCCGGGTGGGTAGGAGGTTTAGGTGACTGTGTGGCAGGGCCAGCAATGACCTCGTTCCAAGAGCGGCGGGGGAGGGATGGAAGGAGGGAGGGAATGGGTGGGTGGTAGGGGTGAGAATGTCGGGGATGGAGTTAATAGGAGGGATGGTAGGGGAGAAGAGACCAATGGGAACTCCTCGGTGGCTGGAAAAGGCAGTAGTGGAGTGGAGTGAGATTTAGTTGACAGAGGCTCCGTCAGAGACGAGGGCGGTGGAGAACGGTAGGCTTTTCCTGGGCGAGTGCCAGGACACTGTGGACAGTTAATATTTCAAGTGTGGTGATTTCCTTGACAGTTGACACACAGTGGAACAATTTGGAGTTTGTTCTGAATTTTTGTTTTGTACTCCACTGAGTCGTGAGGACCTGCACAGAAACCACAGGTGTTCATCATCGTGCACCCCCAAGCGCGGTGTTTCCACGATTGGCAACGACTACAAATTTGGGGGGGTCCTGATAAATCTCTCAAGAGGACGGTTGTGAGGAGGTCCTACTTTCACTTTCGAGGGTAGAGGGCCGACCCACCAACCGATGAGCTCATTGGATGGACGTTTGAAGACCGGATGGTGATCTCCCAGGGTACTTGACGGAACACCCAGGTAGTCCGTGTGTTCAGAGGCTAGGCCTCTTGGATTGGAAAAAAAGACAAAGGCGCGGCCAGACAGGGGGGGGGGGGTGGGGAAGGGAATCTTCTATATCCATCGTCGCCGATGGGTTGGGAGGGTCGTTTATTGAGCCACATATAGGTTTATTTAGGGACGCAGATTACAGGTCACCCACCATAGCTCTAGAGGTGGGATGACAGGGAGCCTTAACACTTTTAGGGGTCCCTGACTTTTTTTTTATCTTGTTATATTTCACCAGAAGATTATCAGCATCACTGTCACCAGTTGCCACCGTCTCCAGCGAATGGCAGGATTTAACGGCGGGCATAGGACACTTTGGTAACACTACAGTTGGTCGACTGTTAGCTGGCAGTAGAATTGCCGGGACGGCAGTCAGGGATGACGTCACCAGGGGATTCATTATTTGGCCTGTAGGTATTTGGTGTTCTCGGCCAGAGGTTTTCCGAAAAAAATGGCAAAGTCCACTACTATCAGAAATTTTCTTTACGCCTACCCATGCATTATGACTTCATGGCCTATGTAAGACACTGGACCGTCTAAGGCGGTTGCAACAGCTGTGTTTTCAGGAAAAGCAGATACTTCACAATTGTCTGCTGTATTGACTCTCATTTTCTGTCCAAATCAGTGCACGACCTCGTAACTCAATGCTCTGAGTACAATGGTTCAATCCCTATTCTAAATTAATACAGTATCTGTTCTTTTAATGTAGTGCAGTGTTCAAGCAAAAATTAACTATTTCATTGCTGTAAATATAATTGTATTGTTATGATATTTATAGCTTTTGTAAGCCCCAGAAGGGACGGCAAAAATGAGGGGTGATAACGAGAATTACTGACTTCTTAGCTTAGAAAAAGTTCATGCCACAACCCTAGAGTAAACAGAAGTGTCCACACTAGCTGGCGACAGTCGTTTATGAAGAAAAAAATAAGTTAAAAGCATTACGCTGTTACGGTTAGTAATTCTCATATTCACGTAGGAAAAGTCATGGAAAAAAGTAATTCTCGTGTTCACATACGACTTTTTCTTTTCCAGATACAGGTTATTGACCTTCAACTTAACCAAAAATGAGTTCTGGACCAAGTACTAAAAATAATTTAATAATATTTTTCAATAACAATTATGATATATTATTAACATGATGTGGTTGTGGGTATTTTATATCACACACAATTGTTTTAAATTAGTTCAGGAACTCTTAAGTGACAGGGCTGATGCAAACACTTATTATGGATTTTCTTTATTACAGAAGCGATTACATACACAAGTACTTAGTTTGGGAGAGAATGTATTGTGAATTATCCCCAGGGGAAGTGTTTTGATTACACTTATGGAACACGCTTGGTGAGGTGTTCCTTTGGTTTCTAGTGGTAGGAGTCTAGCCTCTGTGACCGTGAGAAGGGGAACAGGCCGGCAGGCTATTGCGCTTAGTGGGTTGACCTCGCCGGACTCCTGATGAAGTTATACGTTCAGCATGTATAACCTGAACAACTACTGAGTACTGAGACATTGTTGAATAACTTAGTGAATAATTTGGTATTATACATTTGGGTGAATATTTATATAATGCAAATGGTACTGTTACACCGCTCGGCCACCTCCAAGCCATGTCTGAAAGAGGCGAGGATATTTAAGATCATAGTTTTTGACGATATGTATTGTCTATTTTAATATTTTGCTGAGCTGGATTCATCGTTGCACAAGATAAACATTTAGCAATGTGATGCTCGATGACAGCCCTCTTTGTTTTCCAATAATATTTTTGTCTAATTTCTGTTAGACAGCTGTCTCGCCCTGGATGCCCAGCTTGGGGTGCATTTTGGAAGAAGGTGAGGATGTTTTCCTTTAATGATGTAGGAATAACAGTTTGAGAGATTGACTCTTGTTCTGTTTTCACTGAGCTATATAGTATTTCGTGCCGCAGCTCAAACTCTGAGAGTGGTAGAGGTAATTTGGGCAAATGTACCTCATCTACCGATTCTAAGGCATATATATCCTTGGACCACAGTGGATCCTGTAACTGTTCTGCCCTTAACTGTGACAAGGTGAAGGTAAGTAGTGACGTGACAGGAGCTATGTGTCTAGATAGCGAATCAGCTACCATGTTCGCAAGGCCCAGCAAATACTTGAAGTCGGGTGCGAGCTCCTGTATGGTCAGACACCATCACGCTAAACGCCCGGATAAGTTCTTCCCATGAAATAATTCTGTCACGGCCACATGATTTATGTGGACTGTGATCGGATATCCCAAAATGAGATCCCAAAAATGCTTGAGAGCCTACACTACAGCTAATAGTTTTAAGTGAATAGCTGAATAGTGTGTTTTTGCATCGTTGAGGGTGCAACTGACGTTTGCTATTACTCGCCATTTTCCCTGATGATCAGTTTGGAAGGGCACTGTAAGGGCGGTAACGGGCGGGATGGTTGTCCGCCGCTTGTTTGCTTGTTCGCGGCCCCACTAGGGGGGGGGGGGGGTAGATAGAGGTGAGAAGGTCATTGCTGCTTCGTCACACATCAGACACTACCCAGCCAGCATCACAGCTGCACTTCCCCCGCTGTTCGTTCAAACTCTGGTCCTGTACTCATCTGAGGCTCCTGGGGTTTGTGGGCTGATTCCCCAGACCTTCATTATTTGGTTGTCAATATCCGAACACCTGCTCCAGCTACTACCGCGGCTCCCACGTCATCGCCACTTCCTCCACGCCCTATCTAACGTCCGTGCCCTGGCGTCTCTCCTGTGTGACAAGACAGAGCCCACCAACGTCAACGGAACATTCCACCGGGCTGCAGCCGAAGGAAATATCTGTACTTTGTTTGACTCCCGTAATTGTTTACTCCCGTAATTGTTTGACTCCATTAATTGTTTGACTCCCGTAATTGTTTGACTCCCGTAATTGTTTATTTGATATTTGTGTGAGTGGTGTCAATTATTGTGATTATTTTCGTAGTAAAGAGATGTCAATCTATAACGGTTGTTTGTTGCCCCTTGGAAATTCATGGTTCTTGACTTTCCCTTTATAAGTTTATAAGATCCTGATTAGGCTGGCAAGGGATTTATATCGCAAAGTCCAAGTCTTTATTGTACAGGCACCGCCCCTAAACCTAGGCCTGAGACATCAGTGCACATGGTAAATGGTTTTGTGTAGTTCGGAAAGGCTAACACTGGAGCGTTCGCAAAGGCGTCTCTTGAGGACATTAAAACTGTCCTATTGTTCTTTATTCCATATAAACTCCACATCCTTTTTGAGGAGTTTAGTGAGTGGTAATGCTAACTTGGCATAACCTTCAATGAAAGCACAGTAGTATCCTGATAAGCCTAGGAAACTGCAAAGTTGATCAGTGTTCTTGGGATAAGGGAATTGCTTCACCGCCTTTACCTTGCAATCTACTGTGTACATACCATTGCCAACCACTACTTGTCCGAGAAATTGGATTTTGGATTTGAGAAATTCATATTTGGAAAGATATACTTTCAATCCAGCTATTTGTGAAAACTTCTCGTAATTTCTTTACTTGGCTTTGTAAATCTTTGCTTAAGATCATTTAGATAGGCATAGACTGTGTTACCTATCTTTCCAGCAATTAAGGTATTTATCATTCTTTGGAATGTTACAGGCGCATTCCTAAGGCCAAGTGGCATTCTTAAAAATTCGAAATGTCCCATAGGCGTACTGAACGCAGTTATCTCGCGGGATTCCACATGTAAGGGAATTTGCCAGTACCCGCTAAATAAATCTAGGGTACTGAAGACTGTTTTGTCTTTTCCTAGAGACTGTAGTAAGTCAGTTAGAACAGGCATTGGGAACCTGTCTGGTACAGTTGCCTGGTTGACTCGTCGAAAATCAAAGATTTGTCTCCACCCTCCACCTTTCTTGGGAGCTAGGAATAATGGTGAGTTCCATGGTCGTGAGGAAGGTTAGATTACCTGTTGGTCCACCATGTGTTGTACTATCTGTTGGACTACCGCCGTTCTGCTGTGGGGTAGCCTATATGCTGGAATGTATATTGGGTTAGTGTCCGGCTTGAATGGAATACGATGGTTTGTCAACGTTGTTTTACCTCGGCTAGTAATTCTAAAAGAACACTTTTGACCTGAGGATGATCGACTTCTTTTATGTGTGGCGCTATTAACGCCAATTTATCTCCAATATGTGATTTTTCGTTCGATTCTCCCTGTGATATACTACCTATTGGTAATTCTATGGGCTCTGCGTCAACCGCTTTGTCGTAAACGAGGAAATTAACTAAACAACATCCCTTTCTTAAGGTTATGGGTCTTCCAGTTCGATTGAGAACGAGGACATCTGCAAGACTACCTAATCTAACTGTGCTTAAGGTAGACTCAAGTGACAAACCTTTCACTCGTGAACTTTCACTCAGACACACCACATCTGTTCCTTCATTCACATTTGGCAAACGTACTCTGAATCTAGTTAGTTCCTGGCTATGTAACCGTTGTACACCAGTTAGCACAGGAGGCGTTAAAATTCAGTTCGTGTCGCTTTCACCAGAAATGTCATATCGAGGCAGTTATTACACGAATACCTGGAGTAAGCAATGGATGTGAAGTTTGCATGGCATATGTTTTACAATTATGCGTGATTGTTTGATTTTGGGGCTGAACGTTAATGTTGTCCTGCCTTAGAGTGGCCAGACCAAGTAACCCGTCCGCTGGAAAAGAAAATGCCTTGACTATGTAGAAATCCGCTAGAATCGCTTTACTGGACCTAGAAAAACGGATTGGTAGTGTTATCACCCTACCATGTCTAATTGGACTCCTGACACACCAGACAGTCTGTAGGTCTTATTGGCCACTTATTTGGAGGATATCGCCGATTGAGTTCATTGAACGACTTTAATGAGATAACATTGGCACAGGCCCCCGTATCTATATCTAGGAATAACTGATTGTTACCTATCCTCGCTCCTACAGTCAACACTTCCACTTTGTTTAACGTGGCTATTAATAATAAGCTGGTAGTGGAAGCGTTGCTTTCTTAAACTGTTGACGCTATCCTAGATCATGTTGCTTGACGCCTTCCTCATCCCCCGAAGGCTGTGTACTGGTTTCCCGTCGATTTTCAATTTCTTGCCTCATACGCTGTATATTTCTACAATCTCTTGTGTTGTGGTATGGAGACTGATGTACTATACCACCAATTATTAGAATTGCCTTTAGTGTTTGGAGACATTTTATTTCCTATGAGAATCCTTTTCTTCGATCCTGCCACTGGCTGGCTGGGTACTTATCTGCTTGTCATGCAAACCAGCATTTGTCTGTGGTATGTCCCTTACGTTTGCAGAATTTGCAAAAAAGTATCTTTTGGGGTTTGATTCTGGTGACGGTTTATGGTTGTTCCTTAGAGCTGGTTACTGGTGCCACTGACAGAGCCCTAGGAGTACGTTCAGCCGGTTCAGCAATTTCCTCCACGTAATCTACAAGTTTGGTCCCTTTTTAAATTCTTTCTTTCGGCCTTTCTTGCGTAAGGGTTCATTTAATGACAAGATAACCGAAAGGAATTCAATAATCCTGTAGAAATTTTCATTAGACGAGTTGTCATTGTCATCGAACCAATTGGAGGATTCCATATAATATTTGAGATCTATCTTGGCGTGTCCGGCAAAAATCTGGGCTTCTTGCTCATCATGTGCGAACAGAGTGTCACGTGTGCGCTCTGCCATCTTGAAAATCCAAGTAAGCGGATCTCCTTTGATACCTGACCCAAAAAAGGAGATGAATTGTTTCCTAAACATTGGATAATTATCAGTTTCTTCATAGATAGTTGAATCAAAGATATCTCTAGCTGCTCGACTTCCGGTTTTGATGAGGCTTCAGACGTATGAGATTGCTAATGACATTATTATTTCTCATTACATCCTCTCACTTACCCAAAAATGATAAACTAGTATAATCTGGATCCTCTGCAGTAAACTCCTGTACCTTAGTGTTATTTGGAAGCAACTTTACAGTTTGACAGACCGATGAAGTGTGTGGATTTGTAGAACCACCTGATGCCATTTTTGTTGTGTTAGGTAAAGCACTAGCGTTATTAACAGGTGAAGGTAATGGGTAAATGTTACCTAACCTCAATTGTCTACTGTGTAAATCCTCAAACTGAGAATCTATGAAATTTTTTTCCAGTCAGCTAGGTAAAGAGTCAGTAGGTGTTAACTCTATTTGCCATATTTGTGGCAATTCTTCCTCACTATCAGTTACTACTGGCCCCTGAGAATTGTTGGATGATCAGTCTGAGTCATTAATTTCCTGTTTGATACTAAACAATTTGGAAGAGGGTCCATATGTACTAGGGTGTCATACGGAGGCGAATTTTTTTTTTTTGAGTTTGAAAAATCGGCCCATGGTATTAATGATGCAGTTCTATGTGCAGAATCATGTGATATCTTCAGATTTGAAAAGTTTTCATTTTTTCTAGGTAAATTTTAACTTGAAATCTTATGAAAATTCAGTATTCCCACCCTTTTACCAACACCACTAAATAGCTTATTTAAAGTAAAGTAAATGTATCAGGTTAATTTATTAGGATGAAAATGATCCAGAAGAGTGAAACGAATGATCTTGACACATTTATTAAATTTAATATTCCTTTAGAAAACAAAATCATCAAATACAAAAACCGGTTTTACTACTACGACCCGGTGTTGCTGCACACCATAGAGAACATGGCTTTCTTGATTCTGTTTCTACTCATCACCTCCCTGCTGACCACCTGAGCTCGGATGTAGCCTTCCCTCCTCTCCTGGCTGTACACTTGACTGCTGGCCTCGCTCACTTGCTGTACGCAACGCTCTATACTCTGGGTGTGCGAGGGCCAGGCAGGGACATGCATGGGGTTGTCCAGGAAAGCTCTGACTTGAACATTGGTGACGCTGCAGGTAAGAGGGGGCTCACTGCCAGCCTGGATGTTATCCAGATCTATGAGATCAGTGAGGGTTTTGGCACCTAGATTGACTTCAGGAGTCTTCCTGACCCTGAAGGAATCGTCACCAACTGATTCGTCATGCACAGATCCTCTCATAAGTCTCATATCCAAGATCTTTTTGACTGTCACTCTTCTCTCCTCCTCATCCTAACTGCAGAGCATTGTCTGCAGAACTGCCTCGGGATGAGCATACCAGGAAGATCTCCTCACAGTCTGCTCCACAATCTGAACAACCTTCCTTGGCTGACTCCTCAGGAGCTCAAGCTGGAAGAGAACATGCCTCGGACCTTCGGAGAACGATGACTTGACTTTGGTGTTGAACCAATTTGGCAAGTAGACACTCACGATGAATTGGACAATAAGTCTCAGGTTGTGAAGCTGGTTCCCTTTCAGTTTATGATGAGCGACCCAAATTCTGCAGAACCTGAGAGCCGTTGTGAGCCACCTAGAATGTGAGACTGGACCTATCTGCAGGTAAGCAAGTTTATCAGGCATGACCACAGTTTTGATGGCACTGCAAATCATGTAACCAGAGTACTGGTCAGTACTCAAGTCGTCAATGACAGTATGTGCAAGCTCAACGAGTGGAGGGCCAACTGTGATTTTTTCAAAGCTCGGATTTATTTCTAACTCAGTGGCAGAGTCCAGCATCTTGCCAAGAGGACCAGACCATCTGTTGTTTGAAAGAGTCTTGCCATCCAGCTCCTGGATCAGATGTCTGAGTGGCAACTCGTTGGTGTGGAGGTCACAAACAATCCAGACCAGCTTCCTCCCAATCTTCCGCTCTATCCACTGTATGACCCCCCTTGCCACCCTGTGTTCGTGTTGGTGCTGTCCCCTCCAATGGCCTGCAGGGTCTGGTCTACGTTCCTCTCTCTGAGCCAGTTCATAATGTTATCTGCCACTATCTCAGCTGGTTTCCTGATGTCATCTTTCTCTGGAGTGAAATGCCACAAATACTTCCCTCCTGGTTCACTGCAGCAGGAGTAGTGTTCCTCCTTCACCATGGCAGGGAACAACTTGTCAGAACCTCCAACTTTCATGAACACTTTAGTGTCATCCCTTCTCCCATCAAAGAACAAACAATTGATTCCATTTTCTCTTATCCCCTTATCAAACTCCTCTTCTAGGTTACTGACAAGTTTCTCCTGAGCTCTCCTTACTTTGTTATGATCTATCACCAGGTGAACATCATCAGGTGTTATCAAACCACCGTCAATCCAGGCAGCTGTTGCTATCTCTGCAGTTTCTCTGAGACCAGTGTGGTGTCGCATGCTGGCCACAGCTATGGTCGGGATATCTTTCCTATTTAGAATGTTATGCCTGGAAGGTCTGAAGTTTCGAAACAGCTTAGGGAAATGATATGGTCGGCCAACAGATGTCGCCCTCTGTAGTGTGTGTGTGGGGGGGGGGGAAATAGAGGAGGTGGGGGTAAGTCTGGTGACAGGCTGTGTGTAGGTGGAGCATAACATCGTGAATTCCGCAATCACTGATAACAATAAGAATATCATGAAGATAGTTAATATTATTAAGCATGGTGAGAGATGTGTAACGGGTAAATAAAAGCACTACAACGACCACTCTGCCGTTCATGGCTACGACGGTGAGACTGATGGGCACACCAGTAAATAATTCTCCGTGACTGCCAGTAATGGTAGTAACGAAGAATACACAAGTTGATACCAAGGTTGGCGAACACTGAAACATGCTGAGGTCTCATTCCTACCATCGTCGTCACCAACAGGTAAGTCACATTAAGTTGTCAGCATAGCCCATGTCGTTCTTATACTATTGCAGGGTGTCCCATGAGTGACAGCAGATATTTGTAGAGTTGAAGGAATATGTGATATTGAGTTGAAAATCTTCTATACACATAAGCATTTTTCGGTTTACTTTAGGCGTGAGGTGCGTTGTAAAAATTACGCAGGGTAAAAATTTTGCCATGTTATATTTTATTTTTCTTACCAATTGCAGCCATACTATGTGCTGTTTTAATCCTTATTGGTGGATTACATAAGGCCTATTAATAGCGTGAAAACCCGTTTGAAGATACTGTAATGTTCCATAAGTTGCATAATCATAATGTCACGAGTTCCAACTCCGCGCCCAGCCTCCCTCCCCTGCCCCCGCCCTCCCGCCTCTACCCACCCAAGTTTTAAACCTCATAATTTGAGCATCGTGGGTTACCACACAAAACACTAATCGACTACTTATTCTCTCCCCACACTCCTTCTCCACCATCTCCCCACTCCACTCCTCCCTCCCCCACCTCTTCCCTTCATCCCTCCCCCAAGACAAACGTCAATCGAACATTCCATCCCATCATATTACCTTCCCCTACATTCCCCAACCCCCCTCCCCCTATTCTACCCATGGCGACGAATTGGACTACTGTAATGAACACTAACAGAACCGACGACAAGGCTCCTCCCTCTTGTATTTAGAGTTAAAACCTTTACTACAAAGGTCAATCCCACGTAAGTTGAGCCGGATTAAGATATGTCGACAAAAACAAGCAACACCCATGGCCACCCCCCTACCCCAACCTAAAATCATAGCCACCACGTCTCTATCTCCATCCGTTTCCCTCTTTCTATAATAAAAAGTGTAACCCTACTCAGAAAAAATAATGAATGGGCCTTCCAAACAAATTAAAGATGAGGTGCACCCCACCCAAATAGGGATGGGCCCTCCATTTCCTTTCGCCTTCTTTTCTCCGCATCCTTTCCTCTCTCCCATCGCCCCAGTCAACCCAACCTACCACCCAATACCCTGTAGTGGGCAAAAGGCCACACACTTTGTCTCCTCCTAAAAGTCTGTTCCGTTTAACCCACATTCTTTCACTACTAAACCTTCTTCCCCCTTTCCTATATTTCGCTATCGCAATCGGTATCTCCCGCCTCGACTTATTTAACTTCACCATAAAAATGTGGTGTTTGATGTGCTATGCGTTTGGAGGTCATATTTGCCGCACGTTACCTTACTCGGTTATGTTACACCCCCAGTTGCAGCCTGGGAGTTTGGGTTGGGTAATGTAGTATGTTGAGCAGAAATGGAATTCAGAACGACTCAATGAACATGAAGAAAAACGTTTTTATATAACGAACCCGAACGTAATGTAACCTGTTACAGTTATATGTAATCTGGGACGAACATGTCATAGCTGAAAATTGTCAGAGAAATATGTAAAGCAGTGGAAAACCATATATTTTGATTATCGGCGAGGTTAACTACCTATAAACAATTAATATTTGACGATTAGCAAATGTTCTGGGAAAATGAACCAACAAGTCATAATCTAAAAATGATCAAATCGTCAGTTTATCCTTGGTCACCATCAAAAAAATCCTCTCGATATCACAAAACTATTCTGAATCGTCTAAGAATTGGGCATACGCGATTGACGCATGGCCAACTCATGTCTTCCCCAAATGGAGCCCCACCTACAGAATATGCTCCAACTGCCGAACACAAATAACAGTCCAACAAATTCTCATTGAATGCCCTATTTGTAATCGGTATCGAACAATGTGCTTCACTAACCCAACAATGTAAGATATTTTAGGAGAGACCCCAAAATTTTCCCTAAGTTCAGTTTTGACCTTTTTGAAATACTGCACTGTAATCTCCTCCAAATATAACACTAAATTATAGAAACACAAATATGTGTTAACTAATCCCTCTGCCCAGCCCTAGGAGAGACTCAAATGGGTGTCAGTGGTCTGGTTAAACTAAATCTTAATGATGATGATGATTATCGGCGAATGTTCACTCTACGGTCGCAGGGGTGGTGGTGAAGGTTTGGGGGGGGGGGGGGGAGATCCACTTACAGTTCACTATGAATACATGAAATAGGAAGGGTTTCTTGGGCAGTTGAACCAAAAAGATTTGCCAAAAAGTTATATCAGAGTAATAATACTTAACCTAAGTGTTACTAACACCATTAATTTATTCTAGTATATAAAAGCCTGCATCAGTTACCACAACATAATTTTACTCTGCCATTTCAGATATGCCCGCAGGACGAGCAAATTCGTCGGCAGTGATTGCTGAGCCAGGCCAAATCTTCGGGATGTGGAGAGCCGGGGCAACTGTGCCGAACATTGCTCTCGAAGTGAGAAGAAGCACCAAGACGATTAGGAGGTGGATCCGCCTGTGGGAGGAGGAGGGCTCAGTGGAGACGAAACCTCGAAGCGGGAAGCCACGAGTAACGTCGGCAAGGATGGACGCCATGATCATGGCAGCTGCAACGGCATCTCCAATGCGAACATCAGTGGAGCATACAAGAAATCTGGGCCTCAACTGCCATCACATGACGAGACGCCAACTTCATGAAGCCGGGATCGACTGCCATATTCCAGCTCACAAAGGGTGGCTAACACCTACTCACAAGGAGGGCCGACTCGGCTTTGCATTGAAACACATTCCACATAGAGAAGAATACTGGAGAACCATTATCTTTACCGATGAAACGGTGTTCAGTTCAGTGGGAGCCGAAGCAAGGCAGTGCTGGCGGCCCCCCAACACACGCTACCATGAGAAACACATTCAATATCGCGCAGTGAGTGGTAGGGTGTCAGAGTCATTCTGGGGGTGGATGTGGGCACATGGGCCAGGTGAACTGGTCAAGATCAATGGCCGTTTCACTGGTGAGCAGTACGTAGACATCCTGGAGCAAGTGCTAATTCCTACAGTCCGGGCTATGGCAGTTCCAGCCCCACACTATCAGGCTGGTTCATGACAACAGTCCCATTCATACCAGCAACATAGTGAGGGACTACTTCCAGGATCACCCTGAAATTGAGGTCATCGACTGGCCAACACTAGGATGTGATATTAATCCGATTGAACATATTTGGACCATGATGAAACGTGATTGGGATATTGGGGAGCAGCGAACCTGTGCAGCAATAGAGACCAAAGCTTATGACGTGTGGGAGAGTATACGTCGACGACCGGGGTGTGCCTGAAGCTGGTCTACTCCATTCCTAATCGCCTTGATGAAGTCCTGAATGCAATGGGTGGCTGGACCAAATACTAAGATGTGTGTATTGGTGCATTGTTTGGATTTTAGTATTGTTTGTAAGTACAATTAATATATATTAACTCACCTACAGTGTTATCTTAAATCCATGTCCTTAATGATGTCTTAAACTATATCGCATGAAAATTCAAAACAAAGTAACTTAACAGCCACAAATTATGTATTGTGTGGTATAAATTGATCTGTATGACACGTCGTGGAATGTGTTGTCTTATAACACAATATAATTATATAGTTACAATTACTACCATCATTGAAATGCTCATGATGTTCAGCACACAATATTAAAGGTAACTGAGCACACTCCAAACTATATGAAGCTTGCATATTGTGGTGGGGGGTTTAAGCACTGGAACTTAGAAGAACTGGGACAGTCACCTAGATTAAGTCTGAATACTATTTTACAATACTGATAACTTTTTCATTCCACTCTTTCAACATAAGTATATAATTATATAATATTGCATATTATCACAAATATTTATTAAGCAAAGGATGGGTGGAATATAAATAAATATTACCATAATCTCTTTGTCAGAATAACAAAAAAATTGTGATGTGGTCGCTGAGTAAAACTAGCTGATCCTTGCATATTTCACTTTTATCCTTAATATATTTCATTCTTTGAAGTATCATTGTGACCAGAGCGGCAATAAGCACCCAGGGCACTGCACCTGTTCCATGAATTCGTAACCATAAAGAAACAGCTGTAAGACAAAACGTAGTTAAGAAGGCAGCTTGAAATTATGGTGGCATAAATAATAAATAAACCTGCCTCTCATCCAGCACCCCACCTCTTCTACCCCCCTTCCCCCCCACACACACACACTTCACTGGGCGACATCTGTTGGCCGACCATAGCATTTCCCCCAGCTGTTTCGAAACTTCAGACTCAACGCTATTCGAATCCTCACTGTGGATGGGCAGTGGACACGACTTTTGTGCACGATAGTACCTTTACAATCACAATCCAAAGTTCGAAATCCCCCTGGCTGGGTGTTCGCCGAGGCCAGGGTTGAGGTAGGGCTGGGTGATCGGACGCAGACATTCCACCACCACAACACTCCGAGACTCACAGCACACGAGCATGGAAGGGAATGTTTACGAATTTTGACATCAAATGCACCTGCATAATAAAATTTCATTCATAACATTGCTGGCACACATAACAATATCAAGTTAGGAGTGAGGCATGAGAAACTTGGGCTGGTCTCGACCCAGTTATGAAATATGAATATTGATAAACATCACGTGTTGATGGACTAAAAGTATCGTGACACTACTACAGAGAAAGAATAACTCCCATCACAAAGATGTACATTAACCATCAATAATCATAGGAGTATCATTATATGAAAATATTGTTACCTAGTATACTGTAGATTTATGTAGAATTCATCAGGTCTTTGTCTCTATTACATTATCCACTCATCATGTCATTACATTGTATCATTTATATTACCATATTTTTTTTGTCATATAAACGTGGGAAACAATATAAAGTCAACTTTGGTTCACATTTTTTTTTTTTAAACTTTACTCTATGTCAAAGGCCTAAATACTTTGTCCAACCCCCTTGGGCCTCAATAAACGCTGCAGTCGGGTTGGGACAGAATTCACTAGCTTTGCAGATGTCTGGGCGACGTCGTATGCTCTCCCACACTTCCTTCGCCTTCGTCTCCACAGCCTTCCTGTTTACAGTTGCACCCCTTCGTAGGCCAGTCAATAACCTGAAACTCTGGGTGACGACTGAACCACTGAGTGACTGCCCAGCTGGTGTGAATAGGTGAGCGGTCCTGTACTACTACGATGCTGTGTGCTTCTGGGAGGGCATATGCAGAGACTGAGGGTAACAAAGAGGTCTCCAGAATATTTATGTAATTTTCAGCATTAAGATGTCCGTCAATTGTGACAAGCTCTCCGGGACCCCAGTCACCCCATGCCCATATCCATCCATGAAACGGCACTGTCACACTACCATTTCTTGCCCTCTCGTGGATGTTTATGGCATCATACCGAGTGTTTGTGGTTCGCCAACAGTGTCTCTCAGAAACTGTCACAGATGTAAACGTCTTCTTATCTGTGCAAATTACTTTCTGCCAAAAATCTAACCAATAACGGATATGCTCTTGAAGAAATCCCAGTTGTCCTGTCTTGACGACGTCTATTAACTCCTCAGTCTCAACGGGAACACAGCACTTCAGCCCCGCCTCATGTATCCGCCGTCTTGTGGTTACTGGATGACATCGAAGTCTTAACTCCCTCGTCCAGGTTACGGCAGTCATTCTGGGGGCTTGCCTGACGGCCTGGAGGAGCCTTGCGTCGTCAGCTGGTGACGTGACACGAGGGCGGCCAGACCTCGGCCTCGTCTCGACGTGTCCCTCCCAGTCAAAACGCCTTTTCCATCGTCTTACAGTAGACTTGCTGATCCCCACAAGCCGACTGATTGGCCCGAGCGTTAGGAGGACGAACCCCACGTCCAGAATATCCATATATGTTGGAAATTAGCTCCAAGTTACCAAACACCATGATTAGGACGTCATAGATATTTATCATTCAAGTGAAAAAATAATAATAATCATCTACAGAGCTAGTTGTAATACTGGTGATCTTTGTGCCATAACTCTCATAATCCAAGACATTATGAAGTGAAATTTAAAAACTAAAGGCAGGAGTAGACAGGAAACAAGTCAAGTGACAAAGAAGTATTCACTAATGATGACACACGGCCAGGCATCCACGATGAGGGTCGAGCCTTCTGCAAAGTCGCTGCTCCGGACTAGACAAAAAAATTTTGGGTGATACCATCATAAATGTGATTTGCAACATTCCACCCAAAATACTCCATGTAGTTACTGATACACCAATAAATATTATAAACAGGACGATATGAATTCCTAGTATGTGTGAAACCATAATATTCCCAGGGTTATCTGATATACTATAGCGCTAGCCGTGCGTGTATCTGGTCTGGGCAGGCGAAATGGCACAATCGTTTTCATCACAACTTCGTGGAAAAATCGCAAAAAATTCGTAGAGTGAAAAAAAACCTGGTCCCATGTCGATGGTTTCTTTAGGAAAGCATTAGTTAAACGATTTTATTTACGCTGGCAACAGATGCCGCTTTAAGGTGACTGCCTGCCAGAGGATTGCAGTTATCGTACGGCTCCCTCCTCCTCCCCCCACTTTTTCTCGTAGTCTACTTTTTTTTTAATGTTGTTTGGATTAGTAAAGGAAGGAAAATGAGTAAATAGAAGAAAGAAGGGAAAACAGACAATAGTTAGAAATAACAGGTGGGGGGGAGCTGAGTTCATCATGCTTCTGGATGCGCAGTTTCAACTTTACCAGAGCATTTTCGGACCTTAAGAGGCTACAGTGTGTATTTATTTATCTCCTTATGGCGAATATTTCTTTAACTAATTATTTTAACCTTTATTTTATTCCTTCCTATAGTATATTAGATACTGTAAGTATCACGACCACGACCATGATCATAACCACGACCATGAATATAACAACCACGACCATGATTATAACAAGCACGACCATGAATATAACAACCACGACTATGATTATAACAACCACTACCATGATTATAACAAACACGACCATGATTATAACGTAAGAAACTCATCCCAAGGAAAAGCTCTGACAAACACTCACGTGACCTAGGGGAGGCCTAGCAGGTAGTCCTGGGTTGTCTCTAGAGACTGCTTTGCTGGGCGCCGGAGGGAAGTCTCAGTCCTGACGGGAGGCGACCGGAGGCGGCTTGCCTCCGGCCCCTGACTTCTCTGGAGCAGGACTCGGGACGTGGTAGCTGGTCCTTCTTGGTTACAAGACACACTCTCTCTCTGTCCCTCTCTGGCTCTCTCTCTCTGCGCCGGAGGACTAGGACGTCCTATATATTGGGAGGCGAGCCCTCAGGTTGAGCTGATGGGGGGGAGGGGGCGGTGAAGGGTCTCCTTACATTTGCCCTCGCTGATGTAGGGTCAGGTCTGGAATTTTTCAGAGACTATAAGTTGTATCTTCTGGAGAACTCATCAGGTGGAGCCGTGTGACATGAGAGGCCCTGGTTGATTTGTGGCCTCTTGACTTGGGCTCGAGAGCTACATTTGACCTGGCTAATGTGAGGTTAGGTCTGGACTTCTGCGATGTAGGTTATTGTATATTGAGAGAGAGTCTGCTGGTGCCTTCTTACATGTTTGTTGTGGTGCCGTGTCACATGGGAGGGGAGCCTGGCTGATTTATAACCCTTGGTCAACCGTGAGAGTTACCCTACACTTGACCTCCCTAATGTCGGGTCAAGTTTGGACTGTCTCTGAGATGCAAGCTGTGGTCTGACAACCCATCAATACATAACACCTTCGACCATGATTATCTCATATACTATAGGAATAGCCATGTGTCTGTGTGTGTGTGTCTGTACTGGGCAACCGAAACGGCACAATCGTTTTTCATCAAACTTGGTGTAAAAAATCGGAAAAAATTCGTAGAGTGGAAGAAACCTGGTCCCATTTCGAAGGATTCTTTAGGAAGTCATTAATTAATTATTATATATACGCTGAAAAACGATGTCGCTGTATGCTGCCAGCCTTCCGGCGGTTGTGTGCTAGCCAAACAGGAGCGTTCGAACTTTCACGCTTTGGTAAACCGTACCACCGGACTCGCCACCGGGCACCAAGTGCCCATGATCACTTGTGGTAATATCTACAAATGTATAGTCCTCACCTTGTCGACTGACCGCTCACTCCGTCTTGACGAAATTCGGCCGCCAGCCACCCTTTATATATATTACTAGCGGAATCGCCGTCCTCCCAGCGGCTCTTTTGCTATGCCACGGTAGGACGCTACCTTCCGTGAGGCTCCACATTGTCTCACTGTAGTGCATTAAGGTAGACCACATTTTTGGTTTTGCCATTAGCAGCAAGTATGTACAGATTTTTGCCAGTTCCCACTCTGACGCATCCAACGTAGAACTGTCCATTAGAGAAGCAAGGAAACGCCAGGTCTAGGCCAACCACCTTTACGGACTGTCGCTGGCTTTTGTAGATGGTCATAGCAAAGCTCACTTTAACCGGGAACTGAAGTCGCTTGACCTCAAATGGCAGGTCAGTGGTGATGAGAGGTATCCTTGGTATAAAAACGACCTCTCCTTGAGCTTTTCTTGTCAGTATTGTAGCTTCCAGTACATGTGGCATCATGTTCTTCTTGTGAGCGACTCTTCTCCCATTTTGAGTATGATGTCTCGTTTCTCAAACTCTTGACCGACAATCAGGATGGCTACTTCATCAACTACAAGAGCATTGAATCTTCTTTCATGTTCTCCCTTAGGGGTCGTCTCTGCTTTGATCCTGACTTTTTACTCGTCAGAAGGCATGTTTTCCAGGTCATTTTTAAATGACTGTACATATGTGTTGCGCTCATGCAGCATTTCTTGGATAGATAGGACAATGATATGTCTGACACCTTGAATATTGCCACAAATGATAGGAGTCTGCTTTTCATGATCCTCCATGAAGTAGATTTGGAGGAACTTTGCCTGCTCATCTTCCAGTGGTAAGAGGGATCCTGCTTTGTGATAGACTTGACCCTGGACTTTGAATGTTGGTATGTATCCGTGCTCACGAACTACTTTGGTAGCTCCAAAGGATGTGGTCTGGAAGCATGAATTGTACTTCAGTATATTTTCCAAGAAGTGTTTTGACTGTTGTTGTTCCCAGCATGAGAGTCTTCAATGGTTGTGGTGTTTTTTCCAAATTTGGCAGTCGTACTTTCCCATGAGAGGAGCACAGTCCAGCAGATTATCTTTTATACTTCTTTGTACCGTTCACAATTCTTATCCATGTTGTCAATGACAACAGAGGGATACTTTTCATATTCTATCTCATTGTCATAGTTAAATGCTGCTCTTGCAAGTGGATGCCACTGTGTATTCTTTCTTAGAATTTTGGATCCCGCAGCTCTCTGTCTATTAGCATTCAAACGAATTTCATGCACTTGATCATTTTCTGGAGAAGGCCTTTCTGCTGTTTGCTATCTGTCAGCATTAAGACAGGATTCCCTTTCCTGATTTGTTTCTTGTGACCGACTGTCCGCTGTTCGCTCTCTCTCTGAGCATTAAGACTTGACTCCTTTTACTGATCTGTTTCCTGTGATCGACTGTCCGCTGTTTGGTTTCCGTTAGCATTAAGACGGGATTCCCTTTCCTGATCTGTTTCTTGTGACCGACTGTCCACTGTTCGCTTTCTGTTAGCATTAAGACGGGATTCCCTTCCTGATCTGTTTCCTGTGACTGACTGTCAGCTGTTCGCTCAGGCGGCTCATCTGCTAGGCCACCGTAGGACGCCACCCTCCGGGAGGCTCCACATTGTCTCACTGTTCAGTCCCCAAAACTTCTTCTTCCATCAATAGTTCATTCACGGTGTATGTAAGTTCCACCATGTTTTTCAGTACAACGGGACAGCAAAATATATTTTTTTCGCATTAAACTGCTATTATTTTATTGTCTAATCATCACTACATATAGCATCATCCATCATCACTACATATAACACCATTCATCATCACTACATATAACACCACCCATCATCACTACATATAACACCATCCATCATCACTACATATAACACCACCCATCATCACTACCTATAACACCATCTATCATCACTACATATAACATTATCCATCATCACTACATATAACACCATCCATTATCACTACATATAACACCATGTATCATCACTACATATAACACCACCTATCATCACTTCATATAATATCATCCATCATCACTACATATAACACCATTCATCATCACTACATATAATGCCATCCATCATCACTACAAATAACATCATCCATCATCACTACATATAACACCATCCATCATCATCACTACATATAACACCATCCATCATCACTACAGATCGATAACGTAGTTTCCGAGATTCTAGTGCGGACACACATACACACAAACACACAAACAAACACACACAGACATACTTTTTTGTTTTATATGTATACATATGCTGCCCTGATGATTCATGTGTAATACGAGGACTCGCATCTAGTGGTTCCAAGCCAGTGTTTTGGGAGAGGGCAAAGTTTTTCATGGTCCAATCTTAACATGTTATTGTTATGTGTGGCAACAATGTTATGATTGCATCTGTTATGCAAGTTCATATCATGTCAAAGTTTGTAATAAGCTCTTTCCTGTGCTCCTGTGCTATGAGTCTCGGAGTGTTGTGGTGGTGGAATGTGTACCTCACCATCGTAGTGCCTCGTTACCACATTATTGAACTAGTCTGCATCCGATCACAAAGCCTTACCTCAACCCTGGCCTCGGCGAACACCCAGCCAGGGGGGTGTCGAAACTTTGGATTGTGACTGTGCCTTGTGTAGGTTTGTTAGCTAATCGTGTAAAGAGGGGTTCACACACCGAGGTGTACAAATAATTGTTTCTTTTTCTTTTTCTTTTTAGAAATAGTCTATAAGCGCAATTTACGAATGGTATCACCATAACTAACTTTGTGAGTATGTCAGCTTAGGAAAGTATGAAGCGAGTACCCTGTGTAGGGAACTTAAGGAAACCCTGGTGATCAGTTTGAGATGCCGGGGTTAAAAGAGAACAATGGGCAAGTTAGGTGATGACTTCTGCTAGACAATTGTATGCAGAGGTCATTTGAAAGACAAAGAGGTTACGTGACCGTATCATTGACATAAGAAATTAGTTATACAGTATTTACTAGACACGTGCTCGTAGTTTAATTACCGTGGGTGTAGTAATTGTATAACACTAATATACAGGTATGCAGCCCACAATTATACAAATATTACTGTCTGTTAGGCAGGGCCTAATGCAGTCTTTATTATATCTCAATCCATTAATCTATCAACACCTCTATTAATCTATCAATAAAAACACACAAAAGGCAACATTAATGATGTGATAAAAAGGGTTTATAATGTAAAACAAACTCCCCATAGGAGCGATGGTGGGGAATCAGCAGGGGTGTCGGCGGCGAGTGGCTTGATCAGAAGCTTGAACAATTCATCCGTCTGGACGTGGTGTGTCCTGCTGTCCCAGTGTGAGTACATCTGTAGACCTCATGTGTCCTGCTTGCCCAGTGTGAGTACATCTGTTGACCTAGTGTGTCCTGCTCGCCCAATGTGAGTACACCTGTAGACCTCGTGTCACCTGCATGTCCGGTGTGAGTACATCTGTTGCCCAGGTGATAATAGATGTTATACTTGTAGTGATACATGCTACACTTATAGTTATATATGTTATACTTGTAGTGATAGGTGTTACACTTGTAGTTATAGATGTTACACTTGTAGTTATAGATGTTACAAGTGATCGTCGGCCCTTCGTGCCCGGTGCCGAGGCCGGTGGTACAGTTTACCGAGGTTGTTATAATCATGGTCATGGTTGTTATAATCATGGTCGTGGTTGTTATAATTAAGGTCGTGGGTGTTATAATCATGGTCGTGGTTGTTATAATCATAGTCGTGGTTATGATCATACTCGTGGTTGTTATAATCATATTCGTGGTTGTTATAATCATGGTCGTGGGTGTTATAATCATGGGCGTTGTTGTTATAATCATGGTCATGGTTGCTATAATCATGGTCGCGGTTGTTATAATCATGGTCGTGGTTGTTAAAATCATAGTCGTGGTTATGATCATAGTCGTGGTTGTTATAATCATAGTCGTGGTTGTTACACTCATGGTCGTGAGTGTTATAATCATGGTCGTGGGTGTTGAAATCATATTCGTGTTTATGATCATAGTCGTGGTTGTTATAATCATAGTCGTGGTTGTTATAATCATGTTCGTGGTTGTTATAATCATGGTCGTGGTTGTTATAATCATAGTCGTGGTTGTTATAATCATGGTCGTGCTTGTTATAATCATGGTCGTCGTTGCTATAATCATGGTCGTGGCTGTTATAATCATGGTCGTGGCTGTTATAATCATGGTCGTGGTTGTTATAATCATAGTCGTGGTTGTTATAATCATGGTCGTGGTTGTTATAATCATAGTCGTGATTGTTATAATCATAGTCGTGGCTGTTATAATCATGGTCGTGGTTGTTATATTCATTGTCGTGCTTGTTACAATCAAAGTCGTGGTTGTTATAATCATGGTCGTGGTTGTTATAATCATAGTCGTGGTTGTTATATTCTTTGTCGTGGTTGTTATAATCATGGTCGTGGTCGTGATACTTACAGTATCTAAAATACTATAAGAAGGAATAGAATAAAGGTTAGAATGTTTAGTTAAAGAAATATTGGCCATAAGGAGAGGTTAAAATCATAAAAATAAATTTATTGTCTATTTGTGCATGTATGAATCTGTCCATATTTGTCAACCTCCTGTCTGTTTCACTGTCTATATTCACCCTGTGTCTATTGTAGTCATCTTCTCCATGCATTCCTGTTATTATCTTTTTATCTCTTCTCCTTTTCCACCCACAGGAACAAGTATACACTGTAGTTGTAAGGTCTTCTGGTAACGTTGAAACTACGCATCCAGACGCATGATGAAACTCAGTTCCCCCCACTTGTTATCTCTAACTGTTTTCTGTTTCCCTTTTTTATTCTTCTATTTACTCATCTTCCTTCATTTACTAATCCAAACAACATTAAAAAAAGTAGGCTAAAAAAAAAGTGGGGGGGAGGAGGAGGGAGCCGTAAGATAACTGCAATCTTGAGCTGACAGAGTCCAGCGAATGAGGGTGCGCCAAGTTCGTAGACTTGCATGGTTTTCCATCGTAAATAAAATGGTTATGTAATAGCTTCCTAAAGAAACCATCGATATGGGACCAGGTTTGTTCCACTGTACGATTTTGTTTTCGATTTTTCTACCAAGTTTGATGAAAAACGATTGTGCCGTTTCGGTTGACCAGAGCAGACACACACACACACACACACACACACACGCCTAGTCATATAGTATATTAGACATGTGATCGTGGGCCCTTCATGCCCGGTGGCGAGGTTTCCCGAGGTTGTTATAATCATGGTTGTTGTTGTTATAATCATGGTCGTGGTTGTTTCATGGTCGTGGTTATTATAATCATTGTCGTGGTTGTTATAATCATGGTCGTGGTTGTTATAATCATGGTCGTGGTTGTTATACTCACGGTGGTGGTTGTTATTATCATAGTCGTGGTTGTTATAATCATGGTCGTGGTTTTAATAATCATGGTCGTGGTTGTTATAATCATATTCGTGGTTCTTATACTGTAATCATTGTCGTGGTTGATATAATCATGGTCGTGAGTATTATAATCATTTTCTTGGTTGTTATAATCATATTCGTGGTTGTCATAATCATGGTTGTGGTTGTTAGATTCATGGTCGTGGTTGTTATAATCATGGTCGTGGTTGTTATAATCATGGTCGTGGTTGTTATAATCATAGTCGTTGTTATTATAATCATAGTCGTGGCTATGATCATAGTCGTGGTTGTTATAATCATGGTCGTGGTTGTTATACTTATTGTCGTGAGTGTTAAAATAATGCTCGTGGTTGTTATAATCATGTTCGTGGTTGTTATAATTATGGTCGAGATTGTTATAATCATGGTCGTGGTTGTTATAATCATGGTAGTGGTTGTTATAAACATGGTCGTGGTTATTATAATCATTGTCGTGGTTGTTATAATCATGGTCGTCGTTGTTACAATCATAGTCGTGGTTGTTATAATCAGGGTCGTGGTAATGATCATGGTCGTAGTTGATATAATCATGGTCGTGGGTGCTATAATCATAGTCGTGGTTGTTTTAATTATAGTCGTGGATATTATAATCATTGTCATGGTTATGATCATAGTCGTGTTTGTATTAATCATGGTCGTGGTTGTTATAATCATGGTCGTGGTTGTCATAATCATAGTCGGGGTTGTTCTAATCATGGTCGTGGTTGTTATAATCATAGTCGTGGTTCTTATGAACATGGTCGTGGGTGTTTTCATCATCGTCGTGGTTGTTATATTCATAGTCGTGGTTGTTATATTCATTGTCGTGGTTATGATCATAGTCGTGGTTGTAATAATCATGGTCGTGGTTGTTATAAGCATGGACGTGATTGTTATATTTATGGTCATGGTTGTTATAATCATAGTCGTCGTTGTTATAATCATGGTCGTGGGTATTATAATCATAGTCGTGGCTGTTATAATCATTGTCGTGGGTGTTATAATCATAGTCGTGGTTGTTATAATCATGGTCCTGGTTGCTACAATCATAGTCATGGTTTATAATCATGGTGGAGGTTATGATCATGGTCGTAGTTGTTATAATCATGGTCGTAGGTGTTATAATCATCGTCGTGGTTGTTATAATCGTGGTCGTGGTTGTTGTAATTATGGTCGTGATTGTTGTAATCATAGTCGTGGTTGTTATAATCATCGTCGTGGTTTTTATAATCATGGTTGTGGTTGTTAGAATCATTGTCGTGGTTGTTAGAATCATTTGGTTGCTATAATCATGGTCGTGATTATGATCATGGTCGTAGTTGTTATAATCATGGTCGTGGTCGTGATACTTAAGTATCTAATATACTATAAGAAGGAATAGAATAAACGTGCAAATATTTAATTAAAGAAATATTCGCCATAAGGAGAGGTTAAAATCATAAAAAAACAAATTATTTTGAATCACCGATGATCATTCTGAGATAAATTATATTATGAAGGGAAGTGACCTTGATTCTGGTTATATTAGTCACCATCTGCTTAAGTCATCACCTGTGTTATGTCATCATAGTCATCATCTACGTTAGTCACTTTTAGCCCCATCTCACATGACTGACCGGCCATCGATGTTTTTTCCGAGCGAAGGTGTTAGTTTTCAATGCGTCTTATTATTTACGCTGGTGGATGTAAGACCTCCTACCCTCACTGATGCAGCTATGGTCAATTTGGTGTTATTCTCGTTAATAAATGCCTTCTCATCTGTCTCAAGTCTATCCGTACTGTCTATTGCCATCCCAACTGTCTGTTCGTCTGTCTGGTGTTTGAATGTAAGCCCGTCTGTACTCTTTCTGTCGTCAAATCTGTCTGTCTTATTCGTTGTTGGCGTATGTCTACATTTTTGTGTACACTAATGCGATCCAGTCAGTCAGCTGTCTGTCTGTCGTGTTAGTTGCCATATTGTCTATTTGTGCATGTATGAATCTGTCTATTTTTGTAAACCTCTTGTCTGTTTCACTGTCTATATTCACCCTGTGTCTATTGTAGTCATTTTCTCCATGCATTCCTGTTATTATCTCTTTTCCATTAACAGTCATCTACAGGAATAAGAATGCACTGTAGCTGTAAGGTCCTCTGGTAACGTTGAAACTAGGCATCCAGACGCATGATGAAACTCAGGGGGGGGGAGGAGGGAGCCGTACGATAACTGCAATCGTGGGCTCACAAAGTACAGAGAATGAGGGTGCGCCAAGTCCGTAGACTTGCATCGTTTTCCATCATAAATATAATTGTTAACTAATGCCTTCCTAAAGAAACCATCGACATGGGATCAGGTTTGTTCCACTCAACGAATTTTTTGCGATTTTTCCACCAAGTTTAATGAAAAACGATTGTACCGTTTTGGCTGCCCTGAACAGACACACATACAGACGCATGGCTATTCCTATAGTATATGAGATAATCATGGTCGTGGTTGTTATAATCATGGACGTGGGTATTATAATCATAGTCGTGGGTGATATACTCATGGTCGTGGGTATTATAATCATGGTCGTGGTTGTAAAAATCATGGTCGTGGTTGCTATAATCATAGTCGTGTTTGTTATCATCATGGTCGTGGGTGTTATAATCATAGTTTTGGTTGTTATAACCATAGACGTGGTTGTTATAATCATGGTCGTGGTTGTTACAATCATAGTCGTGGTTGCTATAATCATGGTCCTCGTTGTTGCACTCATAGTCGTGGTTGTTATAATTATGGTCTTGGTTATGATCATTGTTGTAGTTGTTATAATGATAGTCGTAGGTGTTATAATCATAGTCGTGGTTGTTATAATCATGGTCGCGGTTGTTATAATCATGGTAGTGGTTGTTATAATCATAGTCGTGGTTGTTATAGTCATAGTCGTGGTTTTCATTATCATATTCGTGGTTGTTATAATCATGGTCGTGGTTGTTACAATCATAGTCGTGGTTGATATAATCATTGTCGTGGTTATGATCATGGTCGTAGTTGTTATAATCATAGTCGTGGGTTTTATAATCATCGTCGTCGTTGTTATAATTATACTCGTGGATGTTATAATCATTGTCGTGGTTATGGTCATCGTCGTTGTTGTTATAATCATGGTCGTGGTTGTTATAATCATAGTAGTGATTGGTATAGTCTTATTAGTGATTGTTATAATCATGGTCGTGATTGATATAATCATGGTCGTGGTTGTTATAATCATGGTCGTGGTTGTTATAATCATGGTCGTGGTTGTTATAATCATATTCGTGGTTGTTATAATAATGGTCGTGGTTGTTATAATCATGGTCGTGGATGTTATAGTCATAGTCGTGGTTTTTATTATCAAGGTCGTGGTTGTTATAATCATGGTCGTGGTTGTTATAATCATATTCGTGGTTGTTATAATAATGGTCGTGGTTGTTATAATCATGGTCGTGGTTGTTATAGTCATAGTCGTGGTTTTTATTATCAAGGTCGTGGTTGTTATAATCAAGGTCGTGGTTGTTACAATCATAGTCATTGTTATGATCATGGTCGTAGTTGTCATGATCATAGTTGTGGATTTTATAATCATCGTCGTGGTTGTTATAATTATACTCGTGGTTGTTATAATCATTGTCGTGGTTATGCTCATCGTCGTGGTTATTATAATCATGGTCATGGTTGTTATAATCATAGTAGTGATTGGTATAATCGTATTAGTGGTTGTTATAATCATGGTCGTGGTTGTTATAATCATAGTTGTGGTTGTTATAATCATGGTCTTGGTTATGATCATTGTCGTAGCTGTTATAATGATAGTCGTGGGTGTTATAATCATAGTCGTGGTTGTTATAATTATGGTCGTGGTTATTATAATCATGGTCGTGGTTGTTATAATCATAGTCGCGGTTGTCATAATCTTGGTCGTGGGTGTTATAATCATAGTTGTGGGTGTTATAATCAAGGTCGTGGTTGTTATAATCATGGTCGTGGTTGTTATAATCATGGTCGTGGTTGTTATAATCATATTCGTGGTTGTTATAATAATGGTCGTGGTTGTTATAATCATGGTCGTGGTTGCTATAATCATGGTCGTGGTTGTTATAATCATGGTCGTGGATGTTAAAATCATAGTCGTGGTTGTTATAGTCATAGTCGTGGTTTTTATTATCATGGTCGTGGTTGTTATAATCATGGTCGTGGTTGTTACAATCATAGTCATTGTTATGACCATGGTCGTAGTTGTTATGATCATAGTTGTGGATTTTATAATCATCGTCGTGGTTGTTATAATTATACTCGTGGTTGTTATAATCATTGTCGTGGTTATGCTCATCGTCGTGGTTGTTATAATCATGGTCATTAGGGTGTGTCATATGGAGGCGAATTTTTTTTTTTGAGTTTGAAAAATCGGCCCATGGTATTAATGATGTAGTTCTATGTGCAGAATCATGTGATATCTTCAGATTTGAAAAGTTCTCATTTTGTGCTAGGTAAATTTTAACTTGAAATCTTATAAAAATTCAGTATTCCCACCCTTATTTAAAGTAAAGTAAATGTTTCAGGTTAATTTATTAGGATGAAAATGATCCAGAATAGTGAAACGAATGATCTTGACACATTTAATAAATTTAATATTCCATTAGAAAACAAAATCATCAAATGCAAAAACCGGTTTTACTACTACGACCCGGTGTTGCTGCACACCATAGAGAACATGTCTTTCTTGCTTCTGTTTCTACTCATCACCTCCCTGCTGACCACCTGAGCTCGGATGTAGCCTTCCCTCCTCTCCTGGCTGTACACGTGACTGCTGGCCTCGCTCACTTGCTGTACACAACGCTCTATACTCTGGGTGTGCGAGGGCCAGGCAGGGACATGCATGGGGTTGTCCAGGAAAGCTCTGACTTGAACATTGGTGACGCTGCAGGTAAGAGGGGGCTCACTGCCAGCCTGGATGTTATCCAGATCTATGAGATCAGTGAGGGTCTTGGCACCTAGATTGACTTCAGGAGTCTTCATGACCCTGAAGGAAACGTCACCAACTGATTCGTCATGCCCAGATCCTCTCATAAGTCTCATATCCAAGATCTTTTTGACTGCCACTCTTCTCTCCTCCTCATCCTTACTGCAGAGCATTGTCTGCAGAACTGCCTCGGGATGAGCATACCAGGAAGATCTCCTCACAGTCTGCTCCACAATCTGAACAACCTTCCTTGGCTGACTCCTCAGGCGCTCAAGCTGGAAGAGAACATGCCTCGGACCTTCGGAGAACGATGACTTGACCTTGGTGTTGAACCAATTTGGCAAGTAGACACTCACGATGAATTGGACAATAAGTCTCAGGTTGTGAAGCTGGTTCCCTTTCAGTTTATGATGAGTGACCCAAATTCTGCAGAACCTGAGAGCCGTTGTGAGCCACCTAGAATGTGAGACTGGACCTATCTGCAGACAAGTAAGTCTATCAGGCATGACCCCAGTTTTGATGGCACTGCAAATCATGTAACCATAGTACTGGTCAGTACTCAAGTCGTCAATGACAGTATGTGCAAGCTCAACGAGTGGAGGGCCAACTGTGATTTTTTCAAAGCTCGGATTTATTTCTAACTCAGTGGCAGAGTCCAGCATCTTGCCAAGAGGACCAGACCATCTGTTGTTTGAAAGAGTCTTGCCATCCAGCTCCTGGATCAGATGTCTGAGTGGCAACTCGTTGGTGTGGAGGTCACAAACAATCCAGACCAGCTTCCTCCCAATCTTCCGCTCTATCCACTGTATGACCCCCCCCCCCCCCCTTGCCACCCTGTGTTCGTGTTGGTGCTGTCCCCTCCAATGGCCTGCAGGGTCTGGTCTACGTTCCTCTCTCCGAGCCAGTTCACAATGTTATCTGCCACTATCTCAGCTGGTTTCCTGATGTCATCTTTCTCTGGAGTGAAATGCCACAAATACTTCCCTCCTGGTTCACTGCAGCAGTAGTAGTGTTCCTCCTTCACCATGGCAGGGAACAACTTGTCAGAACCTCCAACTTTCATGAACACTTTAGTGTCATCCCTTCTCCCATCAAAGAACAAACAATTTATTCCATTTTCTCTTATCCCCTTATCAAACTCCTCTTCTAGGTTACTGACAAGTTTCTCCTGAGCTCTCCTTACTTTGTTATGATCTATCACCAGGTGAACATTATCAGGTGTTATCAAACCAACGTCAATCCAGGCAGCTGTTGCTATCTCTGCAGTTTCTCTGAGACCAGTGTGGTGTCGCATGCAGGCCAGAGCTATGCTCGGGATATCTTTCCTATTTCGAATCTTATGCCTGGAAGGTTTGGGATCATTATTTTCTGGGTTAGGGACAAAGTCACCATTCTCCTGGTCAGCACTCGGATCAGCCATCGGGAAGTCATTAAACTCTGAATCAGCTTGACTCCAATCATCGGCCTTTTTTACCTCACCCTGGGCCTTCTCAAGTCTCTTTTCCTCGGCAACTCTTCTCCTCTTCTGTCTCTCTGTGGCAGCCTCCTGTCTCTTGGACTCCGGAATATCTTGGCTAGAAATCATGAGAGCCCCTATACTGCCAGTCTTCTCTCTCTGTGCTTTGACAAATGCCAGTTCGATCACAGGAATCTTCAGTTCACTCTTGCAAATACAGGAGATGTGGGCCTCGGATTTACAGTCACGATCGCATCCAAACTCAGGACAGAGAACAATTGGGCACTTGCAAGTAATTATGTCAAATAACTGGTCCAGTTGCTTGGCAAAGCTGTCCTTAACTGCAAGTTTTCCTCTCCCAAGAGAGATATCTCTTGCCTTTTCCCAACTGGCTAGCAGTCTCTCACTAATCTTCTTCTGACTTGTTATGACTGCAGGCTTGAACTGAGCGTTAGCCAGAGTGTACTGTGCCAAGACAGCTTTGGTCATATCACTGGCAATGTCTTTGTTTGTGTAAGTTCTTTGGTTCTTTTCACTGATTTGCCTGATTAAAACACCGTATCTCAAAGCATCTCTCAATGTACGCAACTCCGACTTCAGGAGCTCTCTCCCAGACCCAAGATAGTGACTGAGATGGCTGGATTTTTGGTTCCTCGTCCTGACACAAGCAGCCATCGCAAATATTATCAACTTATAAATGCATCAGAATCTGAAACAGAAAAAAATATTGTTAGTTGGGTTGTTAAAGAATGAAGTCAGAAAGCAATGTTCACTATTTAATTGTAATGCACTAATGCAGCTGTACGTTAGATTTTCGATAAATTTCACGCTAAAATTTACCTAGCAAAAGGTTGCAAAATATTGAAACTGAAATTATTTTCTGTTTATATACACTAAAATCTACCAAAAAAGTGATGAGCCATTAGTTTTAGCTGATCTTCCCTCCTATGACACACCCTATTGGAATACCCTTAACGATCTATAATAATTTCAAATTTAATAATAGTCACTTAACTTCATGAATCGCAATATTATTAATTCGGTAAGCTACATTCAATATCGTATAGGCTTAGTTCCAAAAGTTCTCACTATGTGCAGGAGCGATCCTCCCTCAGTCGACCTTGAAAACTCAGTATCGCCAAAGAAGCGGCGTTTGAAATTACTCTGAAATTTCTGAATATTATATATATATATATATATATATATATATATATATATATATATATATATATATATATATATATATACATATATATATATGCAAGTAAATCACCGTAGGTGCGCGTGATCTTGGTATATGCTGATAACCACAAGGAAAGAAGAAAACACGAAGTTCCCAAGGGCTTTCGTGTAATTCACATCTTCAGGGGTGAGTACAGACTAAGGAGAAGTACAAAACAAGGTGTATATATACAGAGGACGGTGAGATCAGGTCCACAATACCTGACCTTTCTGGGCCTGATCTCACCGTCCTCTGTATATATGCACCTTGTTTTGTACTTCTCCTTAGTCTGTACCTACCCCTGAAGATGTGAATTACACGAAAGCCCTTGGGAACTTCGTGTTTTCTTCTTTCCTTGTGGTTATCAGCTTATATATATATATATATATATATAATCAACGACCTCACCAGCCAGGACTCGAACCCTGGACCTAATGCATGGGACCAGGGAACGCTACAGACCCTACCACAAGAGCACTAAAAGCAGTTCTAGACTATGTGATATTTCACACAAAGCCTGTTCATCGAGCTGATGGCACCGTGAACCTCTCATTGGGAACTGCCCGTGCTGCTTATGTGGCTGGTGAGGTCGTTGATTATATGTTCAAAGTCTGCGTGTTATATGGACTAAAAATAAAGTATACATGGTACCTCATGTTCCATACCAGTTGGATTCTGTAAAATGCTACTGACAGCCACATAAGCAGCACGGGCAGTTCCCAATGAGAGGTTCACGGTGCCATCAGCTCGATGAACAGGCTTTGTGTGAAATATCACATAGTCTAGAACTGCTTTTAGTGCTCTTGTGGTATGGTCGGTAGCGTTCCCTGGTCCCAGGCATTAGGTCCAGGGTTCGAGTCCTGGCTGGTGAGGTCGTTGATTATATGTTCAAAGTCCGCGTGTTATATGGACTGAAAATGAAATATATATATATATATATATATATATATATACAGATGGGTCTCGGGGGTAAAATTCCCTAACATATGCATCACATTTTTTCTTACAAAAAGTATTTGTTCATAGGTTTTTTATTTAATCCAATCAATAGCCATGCTTTTTTTTGTCGCAATATTAGTGAAATGTACCTTACCCTAACGTTACCTTACCTAACCTAAACTACAGTAACTTTACTTAACCTAATATTTACCTAACCTAACTTTACTTAACCTAATCTTTTCCTAACCTAACCCAACCTTTACCTAACGTAACCCAACCTCTACATGACCGGTAATTATTCATGACTAACCAGCGGCCGAAATTGATGGAAAATTAATATATAAATGATGGATTTTCACTGCATTTATAGTGGACACTGTTGTAGTTTGTGCTAATGTGTTAGAAAATGGATATTTCTAAAATAAACGTACAGTGTCATTCAAGATTCTTCGAACACTGCTGGAGACAGCTGGCAACTCAATGCCGTTTGTTTACTATAGTACGTAGTAAAAATTATGAATAAATGTAAAAGTGAACGGTGAATGGTTACTTAGTTCCCCGTTGCTTAATTTAATGGTTGGGCTTTGTTGTTTCGTATTATATTATAATACGTACTATAGTAAGCAAACGGCCTTGAGTTGCCAGCGGTCTCCAGCAGTGTTGAAAGAACAAAGTATGAAACTGTACCTTAACATTTGTTGTTATGAAAAACAGACCTAACCAAACAAACGTATCTAAACTTACTTAACTTTCTTACCGGGGGGGATCTGCCCCCTTCCGGTATATTAAACAGAAATAATTTACAATGATATGGTGAAATTTAAGGTATTTTCTGAACGTGAATTGATATGGCCGCATTGGCGTTTATGCAGCCCGTGCGCAGAGTGATTTGTTGTGACGGCGGGAAATGTCGAGCGTTGAGGAAGTGATGAACAAATTGTTTTCCGGTCTGAAAGAACAGGGATTCCCCCAGTGTGGACAGTCCCTATTAAAAGGAACAATATCGTGGTCTTTGAACAATTGAAGGGTCTCGTTGTCTTTTTCCCTAAATTCGCAAATTACGTCCATATAAGACAGGCAGCAACTTCCACACGTCATGCTGAAGCTGAAGCCAGTGGAAAAGCACCGCTGCAGAGCGGGCTTAATACTGCTGGGAAGACAAAATAGTGGGCGCCTAGGCGCCTAAATATCTACAAAGAAAGATATTTGCCCAAGAAATGATTACCATATCAGAACTCACAAATGAAAATAAAGTAAGAAAATAAGCAGTAATACAAATAACTCATTCGCGGATTAGTCCTGTGTATTAACCACCTAACCTAACATTTATATGTTGGAGAAATTAGTATAAAAAGTATTTTGTCTCTGCAAATATATTTTTTTAAAAAGATTCTGAAATTTTTCAAGAGAACTTAATTGTTTGTCATCTGCATTGCGGCATTCTTATGTTAAGTAGGGTAACGTTCGGTTAGGTTAGATAAGGTAAGGTAAAATTAAGTAAGGTTATGTCTTGTTAGGGTAAGATACATTTCACTAACTTTGCAGCGGTAAAAAATCTCTACTGAATGTATAGGATAAAAAATCTATGAACATAATTCTTTTTCTAAGAATAAAAAATGCTATACCACTGTTAATTTTTACCCCCATTTCTTATTAAGTTTGATGAACTAAGATTGGGTTAGGTATTATTTAACTCTGAGTCATGGGTACATCAATAAGGTCGATCTGAAAGTTTACTCAGACATAAAAAATATTTGTATCATAAATGTGGACATTAAAAATCATCCATTTTGGTACAAATTACTTGAAAAGTTGTAAGAAGACGGGAGCTTCGTCTCTTCCATTCCGCGACAAATAGAAACACACTTAAGCCTCTTTTTAGTGTAAAAAAAAAAATAATTGTTATATTGTATTTTAGTATGTTGATGTAAAAAACATTTTTTTCATTATTCTATGATAAAACAGGTCTAACAAGAATAATTACAACGCATGTACCGTAAAAATAGATGTATCATGACACATGACATAATAGATGTACCATGACACATGTAATAATACACGTATCCTAACACATGCAATAATACAGTACATGTATCCTGACACATGTAATAATAGATGTATCATGACACATGACATAATAGATGTACCATGACACATGTAATAATAGATGTATCCTGACACATGTAATAATAAATGTATCATGACACATGTAATAATAGATGTACCATAGTACATGTGATAATAGTTGTATCCTGACATATGTAACAATAAATATATCATGACACATGTAATAATAAATGTATCCTGACACATGTAATAATAAATGTATCATGACACATGACATAATAGATGTACCATGACACATGTAATAATAAATGTATCATGACACATGTAATAACAGATGTACCATGACACATGTAATAATAGATGTACCATAGTACATGTGATAATAGATGTATCCTGACATATGTAATAATAAATATATCATGACACATGTAATAATAAATGTATCATGACACATGTAATAACAGATGTACCATGACACATGTAATAATAGATGTACCATAGTACATGTGATAATAGATGTATCCTGACATATGTAATAATAAATATATCATGACACATGTAATAATAAATGTATCATGACACATGTAATAATAAATATATCATGACACATGTAATAATAAATGTATCATGACACATGTAATAACAGATGTATCATGACATATGTAATAATAAATATATCATGACACATGTAATAATAAATGTATCATGACACATGTAATAATAAATATATCATGACACATGTAATAATAAATGTATCATGACACATGTAATAACAGATGTATCATGACACCTGTAATAATAGATGTACCATAGTACATGTGATAATAGATGTATCATGACACATGTAATAATAGATGTATCCTGACATATGTAATAATAAATATATCATGACACATGTAATAATAAATGTATCATGACACATGTAATAATAAATGTATCATGACACATGTAATAATAAATGTATCATGACACATGTAATAATAAATGTATCATGACACATGTAATAATAAATGTATCATGACATGTAATAATATATGTATCCTGACACATGTAATAATAAATGTATCATGACACATGTAATAATGAATGTACCATGACACATGTAATAATAGATGTATCATGACACATGTAATAATAGATGTATCATGACACATGTAATAATAGATGTATCATGACACATGTAATAACAGATGTATCCTGACACATGTAATAATAGATGTATCATGACACATGTAATAATAGATGTACCATGACACATGTAATAACAGATGTATCCTGACACATGTAATAATAGATGTATCATGACACATGTAATAATAGATGTATCATGACACCTGTAATAATAGATGTACCATGACACATGTAATAACAGATGTATCCTGACACATGTAATAACAGATGTACCATAGTACATGTGATAATAGATGTATCATGACACATGTAATAATAGATGTATCATGACACATGTAATAATAAATGTACCATGACACATGTAATAATGAATGTACCATGACACATGTAATAATAAATGTATCATGACACATGTAATAATAAATGTATCCTGACACATGTAATAATAAATGTATCATGACACATGTAATAATGAATGTACCATGACACATGTAATAATAGATGTATCATGACACATGTAATAATAGATGTATCATGACACATGTAATAATGAATGTACCATGACACATGTAATAATAGATGTATCATGACACATGTAATAATAGATGTATCATGACACATGTAATAATAAATGTACCATGACACATTTAAAATTAAATGTACCATGACACATGTAATAATAGATGTATCGTGACACATTTAATAATAAATGTACCATGACACATGTAATAATAAATGTATCATGACACATTAAATAATGAATGTATCCTGACACATATAATAATAGATATACCATGACATGTAATAATAGATGTATCCTTATACATGTAATAATAAATGTATCATGACACATGTAATAATAAATGTATCATGACACATTAAATAATGAATGTATCCTGACACATATAATAATAGATATACCATGACATGTAATAATAGATGTATCCTTATACATGTAATAATAAATGTATCATGACATGTAATAATAGATGTACCATGACACATGTAATAATAGATGTATCATGACACATGTAATAATAAATGTATCCTGACACATGTAATAATAGATGTACCATGACACATGTAATAATAGATGTATCCTTATACATGTAATAATAAATGTATCATGACATGTAATAATAGATGTACCATGACACATGTAATAATAGATGTATCCTGACACATGTGATAATAAATGTAACATGACACATGTACATATGTATATATATTATTTATACCTGCAGCTGTTCCGTGGAAGCCAGCAGGTGACTCGGTGCGGGTGATGACAGGGATGTGGCTGCTAGTGACGCTCATCCTGAGCACAGTGTACCGCTCCAATCTCAAAGCCATGCTCATCATCCCCAAGTTCTCTCTTCCCTTCGACAACCTGGAGGAGCTGGTGGACTCAGGCATCCCTACTATGTTCATCGAGTCTTCCATGCTGCACCAAGCCATTACGGTTAGCCTTATTAGTCTGGTTGGAATGCCAAAATGTTTTGTTTTGTTTCAGGTGCAAGGGTAGAGTACAAATTACAAGAAAATACAGGTGACAGTTTTATTTTTCAACCTTTGAGCGTTTTATGGGTTTCTCAATGTACGCCCTTATTTTACCCGGAATTTACAGTGGCAAATTTGTGCATGTTATTCTTCTTAAATTAATATAAATATGAGTAATAATAACGAGGATCTAATTTCATGAACATAGTAGCTCGAGCATTTTGGATCTACCATGGCTATGCAATTGAACCATACAAAAAATATAGGTTTTGGGTGATCAGAAGTCTTCAGAAATTTTTAATCTTTACTTCTGACCTTTTAATATTCTTTGGGGTAAAAAAGAACCTGTTGTGGTATTCCATCCATATTGAAGTACTTCAAAGGTAATGTTTATAAATATATACAAAAACTTTAATGTATCTTGGAAGTGTCCCAATATTCTCTGCTGAACAATGCCTAGGAATATTATTTTAAGTAAATACACAATGATACCCTGTACACTAAAAAATATCATACTCTTTTATTTGGGCATTTACAATTGTTAATCATCCTTTATCCATCACGCGTTATAGGGTTACAAAAGCACGAAAACAAAAATGACAATTATTTGACACAGAAAATACTACAATCAAAACGTATCGTCCTTATCAACGATATTATATCTATATACTCACAATCTGTGCACTTAGTGTAACCCACTAAAAAATTATTCGGCACCCGTGTCATATTGCATCACGCCGAGAGGGTTCCGAATAATTTTTTAGTGGGTGTACAGTAAAATTTCCTTTAGCAGTTTTTCTTGCGACCAAACTTCACGAGCTCTACAACAGCTGAAGGGGCTAGACAAGCAAGACATTTCACAGGTGATATCTTGCCTTTGGCATTTTTTTCCCAGCCGTTGTCTGTGAGCTGAGGTAGGCCTGGTCGAGGTTCTTTATATTGATTTACCTCTTGTACATATGAAATTAGTTCTGAATATTTGGTATGAAAGGTATTTTGCCCGAAAAAGCTCCCTGTGTGGTCTGCAACAGTTTCACATTTATTTTTAGCAGTTCATGCGTTGCACATTAACCTTTCTAAATATTCCTTTTTAGTGTTAAGAGTGAAAGACTCCAAATTCATGAAATATTCGAACCAACAAATCAACAACTTTGAGCGAAAAATACTTCATTATCCAGGGGTGGTGGAAGATCCACTTCGGGAATACTTAGGGTTGGCACATTTTTGTATTAATTGCGAGACCCGATTCCTACTACCACTCTCTAAATAGACCTAGGAGGATGAACAAAAAACTAGGTTCATAAAATGCACAGGTTTAAGCAAAAATACCAAACACATCAATGGCACACTAATGGCACCTTTGTGTTCACAATCATTCAAAGTACATCAACTGAAAACCTTGTGTCCCCTTTATACTGACAAATTAGTTTGCACTACAAAACCATAAAAAAGTATGGGAGAATATATCATAATGGAATTTAAGTTAAAAAAACAGTAGTATACAAATATTTATTTTTATTACAAGAAGTGTCAGAAAAACACAAGCACAACTATTTCTTAACACATGAAGTAAGCATTCAAATGTTTCAGTTTTGGAGGGGAGCTGCGTGGTTTGAATGAATCCGGGATGAAGTGTTAGTTGCATAGAACGAAACTCCTGTTGAGTTTTGAGAGTGGTCTAATTAAACACAATGATGCAACCTGTAACCATTTTTCACATCTGCAAGAAGGGGAAGGTGTCATTAAAGAGAAATCTAATTAATCTATTACAAGGATTGTTCTTCATTGTTATTTTATTGGGTAAAATTGCATTTTTAACCATACACCTCTTATATTGAAATTTTGTTTGTATTTTTATGGGTCTCAAAAAATTTTGACCTTCATTGCTTTGTAACAATAGAGCGTTTGGCCCCAATCATTACGTTATTAAAAACTGATTTTTTTAGTACTATAACCATGTTGACGTAAATAAATTATTTATAATCCGACGCTATTATGCATTTGCGACGAAAATGGTATAGAAGAAAAGTTTCTTATAACAGCCGTTTAAGTATGTTACATAAATAAATAATTCTCTATTCTATGGTTGTGAAAAACTACAATAATACCATTCACCCTATTTTGGGCCAAGAATATGAAAGAACACACAGAAAAAGGTTAGTGATTAGGAGCAAACTCTCTAATACCAATTTCTGGCGTAAATCATCATCCTACACCCTTCTAAATAAGCTAAGTCACTGGGGCTGCCTCCCCACCAGGCTGACTGCTATGGAACAATTTCTCGACCACGTAATAGTTTAGCTTAGTAAATTATTTACAAAACTGAACAAAACCTAACCTTGTCCTAATGGTAGGTAAGGTTAGGCCCTAACCTTACCTCATATGAATGAGGCACAAGATAAAAATAATGTGGTTTAAAACGCAATAATGCCGTTGCAAAGGCCTGGGACTTAGGGATAGAAATCTCTTACCAGACTAATCAGGATCTTAAAAAGGGATAGTCAAGGACCATGGTTTTCTGAAGAACATTAAACAACCGTTAGAGATTGACATCTCTTTACTTCAAAAATATAACAAAACTCCGACACCACTTAACAAACATCAAATAACAGTTACGGGAGTCAAACAATTAATGCAGTCAATAGTTAATGGAGTTAAACAATTTATGGAATCAAACAATTAATGGAATAAAACATTTAAGGGAGTCAACAACCGATAGAATCAACCAATAAAAGGGAGTCGGCAATTAATGGAATCAAACAACGAACAGATATTTCCTACGGGATGGTCCCTCCAACTCCTCACTCGAGCGACAGCGGCCGATGTCTTGATATAGCAGGAGAACACCAGGGCACAGACGGAGGAGATGAACGGACTGTCGTGGTTTGGGGTACAGAGGATTGACAGTCGATAGGTGAAGGTCTGGGGACACAGCCCACGAGTCCCAAGTATTTGATGAGATCTCAGCCAGAATTTGACGAACAGAGGGGTAGGTTGTGACTGTACTGACGGCTGAGTAGGATCTGAGCCGGTGATACAGGTAGCAGAGACGTTCACACCTCGTCCACCCCCCCCCCCCCAAGTGGGGGTCGCACCAGTAAACGAGGGACTAAGCAGCGGTAACGAGCAGGAAGATCGTTTCCGCCCTTACACAGCTCCCCCAACAAAAATCTACTGTAAGGTAGATTAAACTTAAGATTAGTACACAGAGCATAATCATCTTACAACAAATGCTTAAATACACATTGCACAATAAAGAAGGGTCATAGAAAAAAAAATTAGGTGGTAACTTGATGCCCAAAACTTAAGGCCGAATCAAGGAACTGCACGTGGGATCCACTTCAGTCCAGGTTTAAAATTGGGCCTATATCCAGTTGTAGAGGATTCGCCAGGTGTTATCAGCAACTGGCAACCGAGATCATCAGAGCCTGGCGCCCGAACTTCACAGGAACTCTTGCAGGGTAGTGCCTCGACTGACTTTAGCTTAGGAACGTCGTCAAGGACACGAGCAATGTGGGTCCTGCAATTATATTTCCTTAACAAATTAGCTTGATGTAATTTAGGCTTTAGAGGAAGGGGGTGAGAACGGTCCGACAAAATCTATGGCTACCCGAGAAGATGGTTCTGCAATGACGGGTAAGGGTTCAAGTGGAACAGGACGGACAAACGTGGGCACTGATCACAACTACAAAAAGCTTTAATATCCGCTCCCATACCTGGCCAGTAAAACTGATCAGCAACCTTCCTATAAGTTTTCCTACGAGAACAGTGTCTTGCTAGAGGGCTCTTGTGAGCTACAGAGAGAAGGTTACTACGACAAACAGCAGGGATAACAAGTAAAAACCGATCTACTTTGGCTGGTCGCTTGGATGACACACAAGACCTGTGTAACACCCCATTAATAGAAACAAACTTGTAAGCCGACCCATCTCTCACCTGATCCTCCTGCCCAAAATTCACCTTCTCCCTTACCCGCTTCAGGGTGGCACACGAGTCTTGAAGCTTGGCGAACTCCTTGGGCGTCACAGTTAGTGGCAACAAATTCGGAAGAATCAGGGGATGCGGTCGTTTCACCTTCGCCGTCCGTGTCTCTATAGCTTGGACCTTGGCTGGAGGCGTGGCGGTGTGTGATGGTGGCGAGGAGACTGGTGCTGGTGGCGAGGAGACTAGTGCTGGTGGCGAGGAGACTGGTGCTGGTGACGAGGAGACTGGTGCTGGTGGCGAGGAGAGTTTTAAAGGTTCTGGGTCGTTAGGGTCACGAACACCGAGAACATTACCACTGAGAACACTAGCAAATTTAATGGGAGCTCCTACCACATTAGACCAACCAGTGAAATAGGGGCAACGCAGGTGGCACCTAACAACAGGGAACTGGTCAACACGACCTAAATAATCGGCGACTTTAACCTTCAGGCAGCTGTAGATGTCAGCGTCAGGCAGGGTTTCCTCAGAGACAACCAGTGTCACTGATGAAAGTAGATGCCCAAGACCCATTTATTGTTCCGCCGACACAATAACGGGGGCAGCTCCTGTCTTCCAAACAGAATCCGACCTTGTGGCTGGGCTGATGAGTGTCAGTAGATTTGAAGACGAGAGGATTCCTGGGACAGCGAGAACGAATGTGCCTTTCTTTTCCGCAGCTTAAAAATACATGAGATTCATTATTGAAACCAAAAGAAAAGAAACATAAGTGGATGTACATAAATTGTAGATATCTTCAATGGAATAATATTTTTATAAGATATTCTCCATATGAAACAGCTTATGGAGAATTTTATTGTTCTTTTTAAAAGAATTCCGTGCTTGTGTGAGAATATCCTCCAGCCTCTTTTCACCTCATCGCCGCTTTTATCCTCCTAATTCTCCCAACCGTCATCAAAGGTAAGCCTTTAAGATAGTTAATCCAAATGATTTATGTGTGGAAATCAAATCAACTCCAAAAAACGTGCACGAGGCCTAATTGAAGAGTGGTGAGAGCTGCTCCATTTGTAGTGGTATATCTTTTCCTTACCGCAAATAATATCGACCCAATTTTTTTAATGAGCATAACAGATAATTAGCCAACACTGCCAACATAGATATTGTATAAGTATGAATATTTAATAGCCTAAATTTCATATCTTAACAAATGCAGGTCTCTGTAGCAGGTAGTAGCCAGACTTAGACACATCAGCTTTGTGTTTCATTTGTGCATCAGTTTAACCACATCTTGTTACTAATAACATAAATTCATGTTTTTTTTTTTTGTTTTTTTTTTTTTTGTTTTTTTTCTTAAATTCCCTTAGTGATTCAATGTATTGCAATAAAGAACTACCTTATTACTTTTTCTGCAATATTTTCTCTAGGTAGCATATCTTTACTTTGCTGTGGTGGTAATAATTCACTTTGCCAGTTTTTCCATGTGTTTTTTTTCAGTTTTGTTTTGTTTTTCATAATAAATGGCAAGTATCAAGGGTTTCCATAAATTAATATCAATGTTGCACAGCCATTATATATTTTGTCTACAAGTGTGGTCGAATCAATTCCGTATACATTAGCCTTGAATGTCCATGATTTAAAAAAAAAATCATAATGCTTTCCAAAATAAAAAGAAATTGAATGCATTATTATCGTTTCGATCATCCAGCAAATTCTAGAATTTTAAATTAGCCAATCTTTACCGGTTAGGTTAGGTTAGGTTAGGTTAACATTTCGATGCAGAATATTAAAAGTTTAAATGGCTATCACGTTTTCTATTAATTTCTCATAAAATCACATTTTTGGAATCGCCATAAAAATCAACATGAGAAAAAATATATATTGTTACGACCGTGTCCTATTTTTCTATTATTTTTTATATCATGCTTCCATGTTGTTCCATATTATTCCTGTAATGATGTGTTATATTTACTATTATATAATCTAGTCTCCTTACCCTGTGCTGTTAAGGTTTTAACTGTTATTATTTGTTCAAGCCCATCTTATTTCTTCATTTAGTATTGTAACAAGCATTCTTTGTTTCTCTAACGACCATCTGCATCGTTAAACGACCCATGTTTCACGGGCGTGTCTCACTGGCTGGAGCCGACCCTATATATAGTACCCCACCAGCAGACTGAGTTCAGTCATTCGCCAGCCAGCCTTCGCCGTGAACGGACCTCTCTCCAGAACCTTCACTGCTTAAGCCTGCCAGCCTGTCTTTCAACCGTTGACGACCTGAACGAAATCGACCACCTCACCACCATCACTACACACAACCGGTAAGCTCGTTGCAGACAACGCCCTTTCTGTGCTTCCCTACTGATCAGGGGTGACTCCTGATCAGAGGCGGCCCTGATCGGGTGATCTGTAACGGCTTTCTGTAGCGGATTTGGGCCGCGATCCCATTGGTGTCATTTGCACCTCTGGCTGTTTTACCTTGTTCTTCCTTCTTTTTTTTGCTCTGGCCTGGGGACCTGCACCCTAGAGGTGTATTCGTCCTTGGGTCCCCCCTGTAACTGTTCACCTCCACCGTTGGGGTTTGTGAACACGAAAGGGGGTAGGAGCAGAACCCACCCCTCCGCCGAGCCTTCCTGGGAAACCGTGATCGTGCGTGTTCCACCTAGGAAGGGGGTCGCAAATCCTTAATCCTCCACCCCTCCCCCGATTAGGTACACATCAAGTTCACGCCTATAAGTGAGCATTTACAACAATAGGGATATAGGTTCCCCTAACGGGGTTACGAGGTGAGTGACACAGGAACGACCATTCGACCAGCAAGTGGCGGTGGGGGGTGCTGTAATTCCTGTGTTTAGGTTGCTCGCCTGGATAGGTAGGGCAACTGTACAAAACCATAATAATACTGATGCCACGGAGAACGACCAAATGCAATGACTAGGACAACCGGAAATAGGATACGGGTACGCTCCCTCTTGGGGGGCGTATCGGAAAAACGCAAGGAGGAACTGGGTATACTACTGTGTGCCCAGTTAAACATCAAATTTGCCGCACTAATAGAAACAAAGGACTCTTACATAGTCCTTTGTTTTGAAGAAAAAGATGTAGACAATATGCTCTCAGACGAATCAACAAAGAAACTAAAAGAACACGGATTCGAAATAGTAATACCACCTCAACTACGAGCCAAAAAATCCATAGTGATTAAAAGGGTAGATAAGAACATACTGAAACAAACACCAAATGATATTGCTAATAATATAGAAGAGAAGAACACATGGGCCAGAGTTGAGGAGGTTGTGCTAATGCCTGGTGCTCCTACCATGATGAAGGTCAGGTTTGGAGAGATCTCCATGGCACAAAAAGCCCTAGAGAATGGCCTCTGTATTTCCCACTACCATCTGACAAAACATCAAATTGAGCAGGAAGAATTTTTCCCAATAACCCCCTGTTGGAATTGTTACAAATACAATCATTTAGCCGTAAATTGTCCACTGAAAGATAAGTTCTGCTCTGAATGTGCAACAGAGGGGCACACATTCAGAGAATGTAGCAATAAAGATAACCCAAAATGCCTGAACTGTAATGGGGACCACCGAACACTAGCAGCGCGTTGTCCCATAAGAAAAGAAATAATTAGAAACCTGAGAGAAAAGGAAAGAACAAATAAGAAGATTGAAACAGACCCCAACAAAACATATGCAGCAATTGCAAAGCTACAAGATACCACTTCTAAAGTACTGAAGAAAACTAAAGAAAATCCCCTCATGCAGCCGACATACCTCAATCTGAGTGAAGGATTACCTTTCACGATCCTAACTAGTATCATACATGCACACCTCAATAACATTGCAAAACCTGGAACATTCGGAAAAACGATTAGAGAAATGTTTGCGGCAAACAATCTGCCAGAGGTAAAATTTCCAGACGACGCCCCCTCAACAGAAATATTTAAAATCGTCACCGAGAGTAGCCTGGGAGTAACGAAACCACAGGAGCACAAAGCCAAACTAGGCACAGAAGAAACCGTCATGGAAACAGACCCTATCACCCAAGAAGTCACACCACACCGCAAATCATCAGACTCCACCACTCAGCAAACAGAGAAATCACTATCTGCAAAAGTTGATCCAACCAAAGCAAAATTAAGAAAAGAATCCCACTCTGGCCATCGTGCCCCCCCCCCCCCCCCCATCTTCACCAAGCGATGTGCAGCCAGCAGACCTAGGCAATGAGATCGGCATCCGCTTTTACTCGGTTAACACACCACCTACAATATCAAATGACAGACTTCTGCAGGAAATCAAGGAAGGCACTGTAAAATTCACCTACGAAGACGATAGGGTAGAAGAAACCTATATAGACCAATTGATAACTGCAGGACTTTTAAATACCAAATATAATAGAATCGAAAGAGTGGATGTAACCAAATTTAAGAAAATCAGAACGGGACTGAAGGAGGAAAGGAGTAGACACTCACCAGGAGATGCACGAGCTAGCAAACACCCTACACCAAGTTCTCGGGATCCACGATTACACAAAATAAATTATTAAAGATAATCCAGCACAACGTCCTTGCCTGGAATCTGACGAGGAAATCAGAACTCACCAATATATATAGCACAATAGATCCAGACATTATTCTTATCAACGCACATGGTCGGAAAAAAAGTGACAATCAAGATTTTTAACTATCATGTACATCAAATGAACATCCATGATGAACCACACGACGGCATAGCAATAGCTATAAAACGCAACATACAGTATAAAATCATAGACAACTTTCATAGCAACTTTCTTGCAACCGAAGTAAACACAACCAGAGGCCCAATATTTATCGGAACGTCTTATTTAACATTTAGAAGGCCAATATTCCCTACAGGTGATATTTTAAAACTAATGAGGCAAAATAATCCAGCATACTTTATAGGAGACCTCAATGCAAAACACACAACCCTAGGAAATAATATCAGAAACCCAGGAGGAAAAATTCTACATGCTCTCATCGAACACGGGACAATAACTCACCTTGGGCCCGACTTCGCAACTTACGTATCAGCCGGTAACACTGGGAAACCTGACATTGTTTTAACCAACAGGCATCACCATCTAAATGTACATCTAAAAGCTGGACCCACAACAACCAGTGATCATTTACCCATAATAGCAACTTTATCCACGTCTCCGATACAAATTCCATCAATCCCAAGATTTTCACTTAATAGAGCAAATTGGGAAAAATTTAAATTGGATCTCAGCAAAAACGAACCAACACTCCTACACAATAAAGACACAACTGAGATCGACAAATCGCTGGACAAATGGTACAATGAAGTAACATCAGCAATGCAAAACAATATCCCAAAAACAACATACCGTACACTACCACATGCACAATTAACACATGAAGAGAAAATGATACAAACTAGATTCACCAATCTATATGAATACACCAAAACACACGGGTGGAACAATGACATCAGAATATTATACAGGAATATAAAAGAAGAACTGAAAGAAATAAGTAAGAACAAACACAATGAAACATGGAACAAGCTGATTCAGGACACACAAGCAGATCACAGAAACCCAAAAGCATTCTGGAAAAAAATTAAAAACCTAATGGGAACTAATTCGGAAGAAACTAGTTATATTAAGGACAAAAATGGTAGAAAAGCAACAGAACCACACGAAAAAGAACCAATATTTAGAGAATTCTGGAAAAACATATTCACAATCAACGACGAAGATAATAGAAGCTTTTGCCAAGAAACTGAACAGGCTACTAGAACATATTTGAACCAGAACACAGAGAAATGGAAACCCACTGTAAAAATTAACCTCGACTCTTTAAACATCAACAACCCAATAATTGCTCCTCTAACTCAAAATGATATTGTAAAAACAATAGCAAGTTTCAAGAATAAAGCACCTGGCATAAGCCAAATAAATAAAGTCGTATTACAAAACATTCCTCAGACTATGATCGAACAGCTCAAAAATATATACAACGCCTCACTTGCAACTGGCTTTTTCCCTACCAAATTTAAATTAGCCAAAATCAGACTCATCCCGAAAGCAGGAAAGAACCATACTCAAGCAGAAAACTACAGACCCATCTCATTACTGGAAACACCCGGGAAAATATTGGAAAAAGTAATTAACCACAGACTCAGAAATTTTCTTGACCAAGAAAATAAATATAATCCGAGACAGCACGGCTTTCGAAAAAACCGAGGAACCAATACAGCAATAGCATTAATATACGAGTCAATTGCAAATGCTGCAAGTAACAAAGAACAATGTAATATAATTTTAAGAGATGTTTCAAAAGCGTTTGACAAAGTCTGGCATGAAGGAATGAAGTATAAAATAATCAAATTGGATATGCCTACCAACATCACAGCACTACTATGTAATTTCTTAGAAAACAGAAAGGCTAAACTTATCATTGACAACCATCTGGGACAAACCTTCAACCTATATAGCGGAGTTCCCCAAGGCAGCAACATATCACCAACGTTATTCACTGTTTATACGGCAGATATGCCGCAACCACGGCAATCAGAATATATAGCATACGCAGATGATGTTACACAGATAATCAGGTACCCGGGAAAATCCAAACAAAAGATGGCCATTAGAACATGCAGAGAAATAGAGTTAATAAACAACTATGAACGAAAATGGAAGATAAAAACCAATGTCCAAAAACTCCAAATAATTCACATCGCAAAAACGAACCCATGCCCTATTATTATTAACAATCAACAAATACCATATGTTGCCAAGGGAAAAACACTAGGACTCAAGATATCCAGAAGCGGAATAATCCCTCACATCAATGAAAGAATAGCTATGGCAAGATCACAACTTACAAAACTTAGAAGATTCCGCCAATTGGACACCAACACGCAATTGCACCTATATAAAGCACTGATCAGACCACACTTAGAATACCCTCCGATACCTCTGAACACAATTGCAAGAACTAATCAGCTGAAATATCAAGCAGTGCAAAATATAGCCCTTAGAAGAGCGGCAAAACACCAACCACCATACACACAAACAGTACAAGACATACACACAGAACACGGCATAGACCCACTCAACATCAGAGTACACACCCAAGCAAATGCAATATGGGAAAAAATCCAGCAAGAACAGGATCCCATACTAAACAAACTAATCGAGGAAAACAACAATATATCACATAGATGGTGGCCTAGAAGCAGGAAAAATGATAATGAAGAACCAGAGCCTCTATATACAAAATAACAACAAAACAACAATAAAAAATACAACAAATAAGAACCAAAAGATGGGCACAACTCTCCAGTCACACAAGGACCTGGAGGGACCCCACAAATAAACAAAGACCTAAATAGTTCAAAAAAAAAAAAAAAAAAAAAAAAAAAAAAAAAAAGATGAGGATCATCCCTACAGTGCCACAAGGACCTGGAGGGACCCTCCCCCCCCCCCCCACCCTAAGATAATATGCCCCATGGACACTTAGAATAACTTAGCTTAGCTTGGCTGAGACCGGCCTTCCCTAACACCTTGAACCTCTAATGCAGCACAGTTACGGAAGACAAAAAAACCCGTCTCCGCAAGGTGGATAGCCCACCTGCTGTTAACCTTCTCCTTTACTTCCCACTTCTGAACTTTACCTTGTACTTTACCCTTCTCCCACTCTTAGAGCTATGCTCTAATTCTCTCCGTACAACCAACCAACCAACCTGAGTTCAGTCACCAACCAACCTGGTTTCAGTTCTCTCGCTCCACGCCACGAGTAACTGTACCGCCATGCCTCCCAAAACTTCCGGAAAGGCTGCCAAGAAGGCTGGAAAGGCCCAGAAGGCCATTGCCAAGGGTGACAAGAAGAAGAAGCGCAGGAGGAAGGAAAGCTACAGCATCTACATCTACAAGGTACTGAAGCAAGTGCACCCCGACACAGGAGTCTCCTCTAAAGCTATGTCCATCATGAACTCTTTCGTGAACGACATCTTCGAGCTCATCGCTGCCGAGGCTTCCCGCCTGGCGCACTACAAAAACCCGTCTCCGCAAGGTGGATAGCCCACCTGCTGTTAACCTTCTTCTTTACTTCCCACTTCTGAACTTTACCTTGTACTTTACCCTTCTCCCACTCTCAGAGCTACTGCTCTCTTCTCTCCGTAAAACCAACCAACCTGAGTTCAGTCTAGTCCTCTTGTCATTCAGTTCACGTTCTTTTGAGTGACACCCGTCACCTGTTACTTATACTTTATTTTATTTTTGTGTTCCTGTTGCCACCAATGTGGTATATCTATGTGAGTACCTATTCATGTCTCTGTGTCCATCAGTGCTTGCTTAGTTACATTTAAGTAATTCAGTGTTTCATGAAGGTAATTTCAGTGTGTTATTTTGTATGTTTATGCAGTGTTTACGTAATTTTTTGTTTCAATGTTTTAGTATCATTTGTGTCTTACAAGTTTCCATAGTGAATCAATTTGTTGTGGCAGCTTACGAGGATTTTTATTGTGTTGGTATTTAATTCAATTAAATTCTTAGAGGTTTACTTCATTTATTTTTATCCCCTTTTGACTTGCTTCACTTTTTTTATTACGCTAGAACCTGGATGTTAAAGTAAATTAAGAGATGGGATAACAGTTTTGGCGACCTTGCCAGGATTCACTAACGACCTATTGACACTTGTGATATTCTTTTTGTGTTTTACTTTTTTATTAACTAGCCATCATGGTTATCATTAGCCAAGATGATGTGGCTGCATTTGCATCAAGTAATCCCTCCATTGAGGAAGTTTCAAAGTTAAATGCACATAAGGTAAGATTAATTTGCGAGTATTATGGTGTGGTAATTTCTAGCAGCGCCAGTAAAGTAAAGTTGTTTAACGTGGTAAGAAGTCTGCTGTTTGGAGATAGTGTTGATGTTGGTTTAAGAGAAGACCACGGTGAAGCTAGTCAAGTTAACGTAGCTGAGTCACGTTCAGTGAAAGATGAATTACGCCTTCTCGAATCAAAATTAAAATTGAAAGAAGCTGGGGTACATCAAGCTGAAGCTAAAGTGAAGGAAGCTGAAGCTATAGCGAAAAGAGTTGGGATACGTCAGGCGGAAGCTGAGGCTAAGGCGAAAGCTGAAGCTAAAGTGAAAGAAGCAGATTCAGAAAACTTGCCACTGCGTATACAGCTCGGTCAGAGTAACCCTTCTAACACCGATGGCCTCACCCCCAGATCTAGTTTTTCTCATTTTGATTCAGCACGTGGTGCTAGGCTAATGTCCACGTTTTCGGAGGAAACAGTAGATGAGTTTTTCATTGCTTTCGAGAGACTTGCTACCACTTTAAAGTGGCCTAAAGAGTTTTGGCCCATTTTGCTTCAACAAGCGTTTGCAGGTAAGGCTCTGTATTTTTTCGTATTTTACAGACACTGACGCTAATGATTATGTGTTAAGGAGAAAGTTTTGAAGATTATGCCCTTGTTCCTGAAGCGCACAGACGACGCTTCCGTGACCTCCGTAAGAATGCAGAGCAGACCCAACTTGAATTTGCTAGGAGTAAAAGAGGTATTCTCAAAGTGGTTACACTCCAAGGAAGTGAGTGAGTTTGACTCCCTGATTGAGTTAATGCTCAGAGGAATTTTTGAGAACCATCAACGAAGAGGTTGCAGTATACTTGTTAAATAGAGAATTTAGTTCTATTGAAGCATGCTAATGGATTTGTTTTGAGACATGGTAGGAATAACAATGATGTTATGCCCCCACAGTTTCAAAGGACTTTTAATCCCTCTCTCCGCAGAGCGAGACAAGGGAATACTAACAATAGTAATTTTGTGCATAACAGTTTTGTGTGAGAGGAGCTGGACGCGTTCGCCACCTAATGGGACGTCCAAATTTTCTACATACACTTGTAGTTTCTGTGGAAATCCAGGTCATAAGGCAGAGTTTTGTTGGACAAGGCTGCAGCCAAATACGGGCAAACCAGCTATGATTGTTACTGAGAAGGCTAATACGTCACCAGTCGGAGTGATGGCTGGTTTGAGCAAGGCTGACAACATGCCAATAGCGTTGGTTTCCACAAAAGGTGAAGCACAAGAGTAGTTTCGGTTCTCGCCTCACGAGACTTTGATCTTTTCCAGGAGAGTTTTGCGAAGGACCCAGACGTTGGTACCTTTCGTCTCTTTTTGTCACAAGGCACGGTAGAAGTTGATGGTGTCGAAACACCAGTCACTATTTTGAGAGACTCGGGTTGTCTCCAAACTCTCATCAAAGAGGATGTTGTTGCGGCGAGGAAGACTGACAAATGCGTCTTTTTGGGCTCCCTTTGGGGTCAAGGTGTAGCTCCTTTGGTTTCAGTACGTGTCAAGTCTTCTTGTCTTTCAAGGATAGCTAACGTAGCCTGCGTGCACGAGCTGCCTGTTGCTGGAGTGGACCTCATACTCGGTAACGATTTGGCGGGAGGTCAAATGGGGAACGTAACCCCACCTCCTGTGCTGCGGGAAAGACCAGAGACAACAGCAGAGCTGCAACAACTTGAAGATGATATGCCCGGTGTTTTCCCTTTGTGTGCTGTGACTCGTTCTATGTCAATGAATAATGATCATAATGTAACTCCTGATGTAGATGATTCACTTTCCTTAGAAGGACTTTTTGCGAACCCAATTGCTTCCCAAGACATTTCTTCAGCAGTTAATGCTGTGACCGGGAGAGTTACTTTAATAGCTGCGCAAGAGCAAGACGCTTCATTACTGCTCTTGTTTAACCAGGTGTCCAATTCTGCCAATGATTCAGGCCCTACCACGAGATAATTCAGTCAAGACGGTGTTTTGTGCCGCCGCTGGCTCCCACCGACTATGTCAGAGGATGACGCGGACTGGGCGTCTGTCACTCAAATAGTTCTCCCACACACTTTCAGACATGTTTTAGCTCTGGCCCATGACGGTCGCTTTTCTGGACATCAAGGTGTCCGAAAGACGTTCAACAGGCTGGCTAGAAAGTTCTATTGGCCAGGTATGAGGAGAGATGTCACTAAATATTGTAAGTACTGTCATTTTTGTCAAAAGGTAGGCAAAGCCAATCAGGTTTTTCCACTTGTAAGAGTACCTCACGTACTTGGGGTTGCCGTACCGTGTTCAAACGGACGGTGCTTCATATTTTGTAGGAAAAATTTTCAAGGAAGCCCTAACAGATTTGGGAATAGTTCATTGTGTATCTTCCCCTTACCACCCCCAGACTCAGGGTGCAGTAGAACATTCACACCAAACCTTAAAAACTATTTTGCGCAAGTATGCTTTGCAGTATGAGTCTTCTTGGGATATAGATTTACTTTATATTTTGTTTGTTCTTCGGGATGCCCCGAATGAAACCACAGGTTTCACCCCTTCACCCCTTTTCGCTCAAGTAAGAGGTCCTTTGCACATAGTTAGAGATAGATTGTTAGGTAGTAGTGAAGAGAGCATGAGCGTATTAAGTTTAGTAGATGTTAGAGAGCAGCTTCTAAGATGTTGGAGCCTTGCCGCAGACCACTTACAGCAGTCGCAGTCCAAGACCACGACATGGTACGACAAGTGTGCCAGACACAAGTTCCAGATAGGAGATAAAGTTCTCATTCTCTTGCCGAGACATGGACAGCCGCTCCATGCAAAGTTCAGTGGGCCATGTAGAGTGGTGAAGAAGGTAAGCACCACAAATTATATTAGCTCTACCCCTGACAGGAGCCGACTAGAGCGCTTATGTCCCGTCAACACCATCAAGCTGTACCACACAAGCCCAGCATCCCCATCTGTTGCTGATGATCCAGTTCCCGTGTGTGCCGTTGACACTTTCTTGGTAGACGGTGAGAAAGAGGAAGAAGGGGCAAGTCCACTCGCCCTGTCATCAGTCAGGGTTTGGTAGTCCAACTCCGTAGAGTTGCAGGAGAAGCTACAGCATCTACCGGAACACGTGAGAGCTGACCTGCTGGCCGCCATCCAACAACATCCTCTTGTCTTCCAAGACAGGCCTGGCTGTACCACTACCGTGGTGCATGATATTGATGTTGGTTCGGCTAAGCCTATCAAGCAGGCTCCCTACTATATCCATCCGAGCCAGGTGGAGGAAGTGAAGCAGGAGTTGGCCAACATGAGTCCATGGGCATCATTGGACCAGCAAGTGGTGCTCACCAGTCACTTTAGTACCGAAGAAGGACGGCACTCTTCGATTCTGCATCGACTTCCGCAAGGTCAACGCCGTCACCAGCAAGGACAGCTTCTCTCTACCAAGAGTCGACGAGTCGACGACTGCATCGAAGCAATCGGGAACGCCAAGTTCCTCTCTAAGATTGATTGCCTTCGAGGGTTTTGGCAAGTACTATTGACCCGTCGTGCTAAAGACCTCTCCAGTCTTGTGACGTTAGGTAAGATCTATAAATTTAATGTTATGCCTTTCGGGCTTTGCAATGCCCCTGCCACCTTTCAAAGGCTGATGTCACAAGTCACGGCCAATTTGCCTGGTTGTGTAGTATATTTAGATGTAATTTTTTCTGACACTTGGTCAGACCATTTATGTCAGCTAGCCGCTCTCTTCACTGAGTTAGAAAATGTAGGACTTGTTATAAACTTTGCTAAGTCAGAATTTATGTGCTCAACTTTTGTATCTGGGACATATAATTGGGTTGGGGGAACTTGCTCCTCCCACTGCAAGGTGTGACACTATTTCTCAGTTTCATGTTCTATGTAACAAACGACAAGTCCGCAGATTTTTGGGTTGTGTGGGTTATTACCGGAGATATATTTGTAATTTTGCCGAGTTGGCACTACCCCTTACTGATTTGTTGAAGAAGGGTAATAATTTTTGTTCGACTTCAAGGTGTCAGGATTCTTTGCAAAGCATGAAAAATGTATTATGCTCATGCCTTATTTTGAGAGCCCCTAATTTTTCTAAGCCTTTTAAGCTAGCCTGTGATGCTAGTGGTCTTGCTGCAGGTTCTGCCCTGTTGCAAGAGGATAGTGTAGACCACCCAGTGGCATTTTATAGTAAAAAATTCAATCCAGCTCAAACCCGCTATGCAACAGTGGAAAAAGAATTGCTGTTAATTATCCTAGCTTTGCAACATTTCAGTTATTTATTACCAAGTAGGCCTATTGTAATTTATACAGATCACAAACCATTACAGTTTCACAAAACATTCAAGTTAAAACCCAGAGATTAATTTGCTGGAGTTTGTTCCTTCAGAACTATAATTTTCATGTTACACATGTTAGGGTTCAGACAATGTGCTGGCTGATCTGTCATCTAGACCCACAGAATGAACACTTTTGTCATATCAAAATTTGTGCAAGCAAAAATTTTATTTTATGGGGAAGTGTTACGACCATGTCGTATTTTTCTATTATTTTTTTATATCATGCTTCCATGTTGTTCCATATTATTCCTGTAATGATGTGTTATATGTACTATTATATATTCTAGTCACCTTACCCTGTGCTGTTAAGGTTTTAACTGTTATTATATGTTCAAGCCCATCTTATTTCTTCATTTAGTATTGTAACCAGCATTCTTTGTTTCTTTTACGACCATCTGCATTGTTAAACGACCCATGTCTCACAGGAGTGTCGCACTGGCTGGAACCGACCCTATATATAGTACCCCACCAGCAGAGATTTCAGTCCAGTCCTCTTGTCATTCAGTTCACGTTCTTTTGAGTGACACCCGTCACCTGTTACTTATACTTTATTTTATTTTTGTTGTTCCTGTCACCACCAATGTGGTTTATCTGAGAACCTATTCATGTCTTGTGTGTCCATCAGTGCTTGCTGAGTTATATTTAAGTAATTCAGTGTTGTTTCACTATAGTTAATTTCAGTTTTAGTTTTTTTGTATGTTTATGCAGTGTTAATGTAATTTTTGATGTTTCGATGTTTCGGTATCATTTGCGTCTTAAAAGTTTCGATAGTGAATCAATTTGTTGACAGCCTACGAGGCTTTTTATTGTGTTAGTATTTAATTTAATTAAATTCTTAAAGGTTTACTTTAATTATTTTTATCCCCTTTTGATTTACTTCACTTTTTTTTGGGTTACGCCTAGAACCTGGATATTAAAGTAAATTAAGAGACAGCATAACAATATCCATTTTTTGAGTGCTGTACACCTGACCCTCGCTATATGCGATGGTTGCATTCTGGACAGCAGAGCATAATGGGAATCCACATGTAATGAAAACTTAATCTTATGGGAAAAATTAGGATATGTTCCACAACTACTAAAAGTCAACAGTAATGCCATAGAAGTTGTGGAAAAATCATTGCAATACTCTTATGTTGGTTAGAGATAAAGATAATATAATATAAAACTATAAACTAAGACTTACGAAGACACTGGGTGTTCTTGTGGAAAGTTAAAATGTCTGGAGTGGCTGACTCCCCACCCCAGCGGTGTCCAATTCCGTCACATACAGAACAGTAGACATACTCTCTCTCGCGCACACACACACACACACACACACACACACCCTGTACCACGTTTCACAACCATTTCTGGAGTATTAATATTATAAAAGTTGTAGAAAATCATTAAAATGCTTTAATGTGGTTTAGAAATAAAGATAATATAATATGAAACTATAAAAAAAGAAAAAAGTAAAGAACATGGGTGTGTGTTGGTCGGTGGAGAATGAGGTGCACTTGTGTGTCGTGGCCTTGCGCCGCCTGATAACTGAGGCCTTCCGCTCTCCCTCAATGTGATATCACACATACACATTTATAAAGAAGTTTGGTGTTAAGAAGTCAATTATTTAACTTCAAAAACATTTATTAAGCGATATAGTTAGAGATAGTCTCATAAAAAAAGACAGATGTGGTGGAGTTACAAGCAAGACGTTAATGGTGTGGATCGAAAGAAAGGGACAGCCATCATTCGAAAAGAATTACATATCTCAAAAAGTGGGATTATCGTTTCGTTGATACAGCGAATTTTCGGATTTTAAGTTTAGGTTAGGTTAGGTTGAAATAGTCTTTTCTACTTTCAAATACGTGGATGACCGAAACGATAATTTTACTTCAAAAGTAGGGTGATGGTTAGTCATTTGACTGCGAAATAAAATGGGGGGTTGTTATCCTTGCTCATCGCTCAATCAGACTCCTTCTGCCAACACATTCTAATCCCATATCCTACAAAGTGTATATTTCATACATACTTGCGGTTTATGTGCTCCCAGCATCTTTAAAATTGTTTAACCGTCCTACGATGCTGCCCAGGGTTGCTTGCATTGAACAAGGTGGCAATATCTTGCCACGCCTTTCCTAGTTTTTCTGGCAGATAAGGTACTGACATCCTAGATGTCAGGATGGCTTGGCTATCCTGAATCAGGCCAACAAGTTCCAGCTCTCCTACGAGGCCAGAGTTTGTGTAATTCAGTTTAACTTCCAGTTGGCCTGTGTATGTAAGACTATCGTCCCTATGCATGGAGCATTGGGGCATAAGATACAGAGGATTTCCACCTTTAACAGTGAATGCAAAGTTGTCGTCCTCATATTTCCATTCCTTACACATTTACTGTTCTATTTTCATCCAGTAGGCTCTTGTGGGTCACCTTAACCAGCACCTGAATAACAGTAAAACTGGCTAGTATTATAATCAATGCCGAGTATTATCGCCACGTGCCGGCCACATTTTGAGTGAAGAAACTGTGTACAACTCAGGATAGCTTACTAAGCTAGATTGAGCTGGTAGCAGCTGTGTGACTGCCTGAGGGACAGTCTATCGCCTTCTACCGTAGAGACAACATCTTGAACTTTCGTTCAGCCAACATCTGCCAGAAGCAAGTTATATTTGTTCTCGTTGGTCAAACCCTAGACCCCAAAACGTGAGATATAGTTGCATTATGACCTCTGCACTCTTATTACTTACACTTACTCTGTTTGCCTTATTTCCAAAATTAACGCACTGTTTTCTAGGCCGTAGGTCCGGGCTTACGAGTACCCCCTAAGTCGACTTCTCTAGGTTGTTGATATTAAGGCTGTATACATTAACAGTATTTGTTATTCCAATATTAAGTACGCTGCACTTGCTGGTGTTGAATTTAATTTGCCATTTTTCTGACCACTCCTGCAGTTTATTTAAATCCTTCTGTAGTGCATATGCATCCTGCCCTGAATTATTCTGCCGCCCTATTTTGGTGTCATCCGAAAACTTGCTTATGTCACTGCTGATCCCAGTATCTAGATCGTTTATGTAGATTATGAACAAGAGTGGGCCTAGTACTGACCCCTGGGGAACCCCACTGGTTACACAGCCCCACTCGGATTAAACACCAACTACGCTGACCCTCTGTGTTCTATCGGTGAGCCATAATTTTATCCAATTTAAAACTTTCCCCTCGATACCATGAGCCTTAACTTTTCTCAGAAGCCTCTGATGCGGTACTCTGTCAAACGCTTTGCCAAAGTCTAAGTAAATAACATCGTAAATTTCGTCATTTTCTACTACATCGAAGACTTTTCTAAAAAACGTCAGCCGATTTGTTAGACAAGATTTTTCATTTTGTAAACCCATGATGAGAGTCATAGATTATTTTGCTTTTCTCTAAATGCGATCGAATGCTATTTGCTATAATTGATTCAAGAATTTTCCCACTAATGACGTCAAACTAATCGGCCGGTAATTTGACGCTGATGCTCTGTCTCCATTTTTGAATATGGGTACTACATTTGCCTGTTTCCACAAGTCTGGCACAACTCCCGTGTCTAATGATTTTGTAAATAAATTTGAGGGGGTCTGCTAATCTGTTCCTTAAACTCTTTCAAAACTCGAGGGAAAATTTCATACGGCCCTGGGGATTTTGTCTTCTTTAATTTAGTTACCTTCTTAAGAACATCCTCTTTTCTGATAGTGATATTCTTTAATTTCTCTTCTTCATTTCCCTTAAATATCGGTTCCACCTCTGGAATTTCCTCATGAATTTCTTCTGTGAAAACTGATAAAAAGTAGCTGTTTAATGCTTTGCATATTTCCTCCCTGTCATCGATCACTTCCCCCCCTGCCTGACTTTACAGGCCCAACTTTGTCCTTGACCTTTGTCCTATATACCTGGAAAAATCCCTTGGGATTCGTCTTGGATTCTCTTGCTATCCTGATTACGTAGTCCCCCTCTGCCTTCCTTACATTTTTCTTAAAATTCCCTTTAATTTCTTATGAATTCCTTTCCTTATCTCTAAGTCATGTTTAAGTTTTCTGGTCATCCACCTTGGCTCATTTTTATTTGACCTAATTTTACTGTATGGTACATTTTGTTCTTGTGCTTTACGTAGTATACGAGTGAATATATTATAATCATGATCAATCATTGTGTCACCTCTGACATCACCCATTCCTACTGGGGACTGACCTGACTGTTCCCAGGCGTTCTCACCTAGGTACCTTCCTAACCTTTGATAATCCGCCAATCGAAAGTTTGGGACTCTGACAATATTGTCATTGTTTTTCGTTTCCAAATTTAGGGTGAACCTGATTTCTCTGTGATCACTGTTCCCTAGTTATTCCCCTATTGTGATATCTCTGATAGTATTTTCTTTATTTGTTAATACTAGGTCTAATATATTGTTACCTCTAGTAGGTTCTGTAATTAGTTGTTTTAAAAAGTTATCCTGTACTCCATCTAGAAGGTCTTAAAATTCAAAGTCACCTACATTGTTGTCCCAGTCAATATTTCTGAAGTTGAAATCCCCCATAATGCACAGGTTGTTGTATTTTGCTGCCCTACTCATTTCCTGTCAAATGGGCTGAGCTGCTTCTTTCCCAAGACTTGGGGGCCTGTAAATCACTCCCATAATTAGTTTTTCTCTTCCTTCCTCAATTTCTCAGTTCCAATTTCACCCTTCATTGAATTCTTAATACAACATTTTAATGTATCCCTGACGAAGAGTGCGACCCCTCCACCCTTCCTACCTTCCCTGTCCTTGTGAAAATGGTTGTACCTTCTATGTGGTACTCTGATAAAAAGTTCTTGCTCGCCAGATTCATCCAAGTTTCGGTGATTGCTATGACGTCTAACGCTCCTACTGTTTGTACAGTATACATTTAAACCTACCCTTCCCTGGTCCTCTTTACCCCTTGTCCTGAGTAACCAATTTTACTCCCCAGGACCTGGTTATTTTTTGTCTTCCTCTTACCCTGATCTCTCTCCTCTGGCGAACACCCCCCCCCCCCTCCTTTGTAGTGACAATTTCACGCTCCAGGGATGCAGACAACGTCTTTACCCCCGCGCCAGACAAGTGTACTCCGTCACGACTGTACAGGTAGTCGTTGCCATAGAATGGTTGCCAGTTATCAATGAATGCCCAACCATTGCTTGAACAATGTTTTTCCAGTCGGCAATTTATAGCAATTGCCCTGATGAGCCATTCACGACCACCTCCCCTTCTAGGCAAGACACCACTCACTATCGGGATCCCTCCCCTATCTTTAACCTTCCCCAGCGCCTCCTTATACCTCTTGAAAAGTTCCTCACTCCTAACCTTTCCTATGTCGTTACCTCCCACACTAAGACACACTACTGGTTTGGTACCCTCCCCTGACAAAACCCTATCTATCCTCTGAGCTATATGTCCTATCCCAGTCCCAGGAAAACACACCCTAGTCCTACGTTTCCTATCTCTTGCACAAAAAGTCCAATCTAGGAACCTCACCTGGTTGTCCCCAACTACCACGACCTTACCACTGAGTAGGGTCCGAACATCTGCCCTTTTCTCTCCTGGCACCACATCGTCCTTCCTCTTCTCTTCCTCGTCCTGCCTCTTCTCCTCGTCCTGCCCCTTCTCCTCCTCGCCAGCTTCCTCCAGCACTTGGTAGGGGTTACTGCACTCCACACCCTGGTCAGCTTTCCTGAATCTGACCCTAATCCCCTTGGAAGCAACCACTCTCCACGCCTGTTCCTCCTTCGCAGGTGTCCTGCTAGGCAGGACACCTAACTAAAGGAGTTCAGTCCTGAGGGCTTCGTTCTCCCCCTTTAACACGCCCATCTCTCTCCTCAACTGCTCCAGCTGACTTAACAAAGTAGCCAGGTTCCTCACACTCCGTCCCTCTTCCCCCACAACACAACGATCCACGGCGGCCATTTCCTCTGGTCACTAACACGAGAACTTAGGGGCACGTCCTTCTCCAAGCTCGGTCAGGTAGCGTCTGTATCAGTTTGAAGGTTACCTGGAATCACTGCTCGAAGGTAACTTCACTGTACACTCGCAACAAAAAGTATCATGCATACTTTAGTGTGAACAATTTGAGACCAGTGAAGATAGGTATTGGGAAAGACGAGTTGTTCCAGGCGTATGTTGGTAGCCCTGGTCAAGTGAAACAAACCATTATAAATAAGGTCGGGAAGTGACAAATAGACAGTATGAAATATGAGGAGCTCCCTGTTAACAAAATTATTTGTGATACTTGTGAATATTGTCACATTAATTTATGCTACCAAATAAACCACTCAACCAGGTCGTCCTGAGGGGTGGTGCAGCGTGGACGGCCGCTCCGAGACCTGTCGTCTGTAGTACCAGTTTCGAGGTATCGCCGAATCCATCGTGCAGCGGTGTTCCTGTGGACACCAACCCGCCGGCTAATATCTGTGACACCGAACCCTTCGTTATGAACGACAATAATAGCTCCTCGTGTTCCCTCTGAGGTTTCCATGTCGTCTGGCATGTGTAGATCTCTACTGCTTCATATTGCCTCTGTTTTATATCCACGTTCACCGAGACCGAACCCTCGCTCATCATTCAGTCGACACAAAGCAACAATCCGAAAAGAGGAAACAAACACACTGAATGTCAGCCATATGGCAACACCTAGTGGGGGGGGGGGGGGGGGGTTATGAGGATACACTTACCAACCTTCCCGACATATCACAGTGTATACGTATCGTTTCAGAAGTCGTCGATCTCACCCTGCACCGATACTTCTTGGTGCGAGTGTACATTCACAAAAGCTTATGCGTTATATTTGCAAAACCCAAATGGTCTTTTCTCCATTTATTTAGAAGAATATACTATGCACAGTGAGAGTTAGTGATGGACGGAACTTATCAACAATAAGCTTTTATGTCAGACGTCCTTCTATCGTGAGGGGTGAGTGATAACTGAGGGAAAGCCCCTCGATAGCTTCGATAAAGTTAATTTCTAGTGGAGTATCCCAACTTACTTTCTCCCGCCAAGCTTCCTGCATGAGAATTCTTCCTTTAATTGTTCCGGGACTCATTATACCCAAAAGATCGAACAACAGGGATATTTGGCTCCATAAGGATCTCTTAGTAAGGGAACTAGAATCAGGGAAGCAGAGTGGTTTTAAGTTCAGTATGTCTGTTTTTACATCCCAAATCATTCCAAGAACAGATTGGTTTACAGGCATGTCATAGTTAGTGTATTCTTTAGAGATAACACCTGGGAGAGCTTTAGAATTAGTGTTCCAGCTTTGTAACGGCATGTTGGCCGTGTCATATACTGTCACGCCTCCCGCTCAGTTTCTACTACCCCCTGTAAATTATCCATATAGAAGTTCTGCCCTATTTCTAGACACTTCGAATTATGGAAATGATGCTGAAGGGTACTACAGAGTAGGATAGGACTTGAACACGAGCCAAACAATACAGATTTAAACTGGTAGGTAATCAAGGGACTTCCTGGACTGAATGGGTTTTCTGGCCAAAGAGTCCTTAAGATTTATCCGTAAGAATGCCTTAGATGTATCCGCCACATAGGCATATTTCTTCGTTCTAAATTTTTATAGGAAATCCCCCCAATTTCCATTCAGATTTGGTCCTTTGCAAAAGCAGTCATGCAAACTAGGAGCTCCTTTAGTGACTTTTTTTACTACAATTGAATACTATTCTTACTGGAGTAATGGGTGATTCTCTCTTCACGGCCAATAGTATGATCACTTTCAGTGACTCTCTCTACAATGTGATTAGCCAGTTGATCCTTTATGATATTGTCATATCTTGTCAATAGGGAAGGTTTTTTTTTTTAGCCTGTTTAATAGTGTTTTAACGTGTCCCTTGGCGGCACAATGATTAGTTGGTAATTCAGGAGCATTTATCTTCCGTGGTAATCCCACCCAGTATTGCTCAACTTTACATTCAAATGTTTCTAAGTAATGATCATAAGATATTTTATATTCGGGTGTTGGCTGTTCAGGATTTATTCCTATAGTATCTAGATCCCACAATTTGTGCACCTGTTCAAGCTCTTCTTAAATAGCCTCTTGTATCTGAGTAGGCTCTATTACTGCCCCTATTCTGGACATCAGAAGAGAATGAGTCGGCGTCACAAAAACCGAGTCTACTAAGTTGTCTGTGTGTGGGGAGGGATCTTGGTATGGCAAGGGACCCAATATAAGGTTACCTCCTGGACTTATAATCATTTGGTCTTCATATTTTTAAATAGTCCTCCGAAGGAACCTTCCGCAATAATCAGAACCAATTATCAACCTAATAAGACCAATCATATTTGATTCCATTTTTCCATCAGCTAACTTCACTCCCTGGGATTTAAGATATTCTACTGTTTGTCTCAGTACTTTGTTTACTATCTTCGTGTTCATGGGGTCTATTACAGCTGCTGTCACGCGACTCTTATACCTACCTAACTGGACCAGTGATTTTACCAAATCAAAGGATTGCGAGACTTTGCTGGTTAGGAATCCCATAATGGCCATATTTACTTTATGTATTATCGGCAACTGCAGTGCACGAACAACATCTCCAGAGATGAAAGTCTTCTGTGGTCCAGTATCAAACAATGCCTTGACCATTATGGATTTCTTACCATTAATTACTTTGATTTCTGTTGTGGGTACAGCTGCTGGCACAGTTACTGAGTTAGGAGGGTTAGTTAATGACATGCTTGCATTTACTGGTTTTGCTTGACCCTCTTCTTCCATACTTACTCTAGGACACATTGCACTATGACAATTTGGATGAACATTCACTTGCCTTATGGTTAGGGCTCGGACATATTAGACAACAACTCCTTTCTTTCAGTTTGTTAAGACGCGACAGCAAATTTGGGTAGTTTTTTACAATGTATTGTACTGTGCTATTCACTACAGAATATGCAGGATTTTGTATTAAGACTTAGAGTTTTTTCTGATTTGTTCAGAACCTGCTTTCCCTGAGTAACCTGTAGCTGTATTTGATGTCTTTGTCATTGACTTATCTCCTACACAAGTGAGGTAGGTAGGTACCTATTTCTTCCTTCTACACCACTCCCCTGGTTCCTTTGTTACAGCTTTTTGAGGTTTGTCTTTCCCCTTCTTTTCATTTACTTTCCCTTTCGTTTCTATATTTTCTTTCCTGAATGATGATTGCAAGTTCTTTTGGGGAGTTTTTTCTGTACTAAGTGATTTATCAACCAGAAAGCAGTAGATAAGTCCTTGAGATTGTTCAATGATTTTAAAATACAACTCAAAGTAATACAAAGGGCTTGTAATTCATCATAGTTATGTTTGGGACCAGGAAGATCCAGCAATTTGCATATGGCTGTCTGTAAACTTAACTCTACGTCCTCGTAATTAGCCTTTAAGACTGAAACGGCTGCATCATAATCGGCTTCTTCAGTGGTAAGTTCTGATACTAGATCATACGCTGCTCCTTTTAATTGACATAGCAAAAATGATAACTTATTAACTTTAGGCACTTCAATACTGTCATGTACTAAATACTGGAATTAATCCCAAAAGGAGTTCCAATTTTCTTTTCCACTAAACTCAGGGAGTGTTAGGATAGGTAACTGTAGTCTGCGTAGCGCTCCGACACTGCTTCCTGATGCACTTTCCGGGCACTTAGCCAAATTACTCTCACATTTCTTCAGTATAGATAAGTAAGACTCCACTGATCCAGCATGTGAGGTTGTCTCTAGGTAGTACTCATCACTTAAATCCTCAGATATCAAATAATTTTCATTCTTAGTGTAAGCGTCCTCATATTTTGGCCGAAGACCCTTCAAGATTTCAATCTGAGCAGCTAAATCACCCTTGAGGATTGTACCACTTTGCACAAACCCTTACATTCATTTACACTCCTAGTTACCCATCCCAATTTTGCATTCACAAATCTCTTTAGAAGTCCCTCAGACATTTTGATTAAATTTAAACAAGCAAATAAGAAATATAATAGAACCAGATCAAAATATATTTAAATACAATTCAACATTTTATTCTAACTAGGGACACCAAATAAACGATGCTAAATCTAGGTTTGTAGGCTTTACTACTTAGGTTTGCAAAAACACTAGAAGTTAATAAATCTAGCATCATTAATTAGTGCTTCATTGAATCAACAGGCATTTACATCAATGGTAAAATGGCAATTATTCATCAGGAGTTCAACCTCCTCATCGTTTTTGAGGAAGTAGCATTTAAATTTTCATAAGGTAGATCTCAAAATTATCCCTATTAAGTTAAATTAAGTTATTAATATTACAATAAAGTTATCCCCTCGATGAAGGTTTCTCGACCTTAACTTCCTGGTTTGCCAAAACACAGGAAAGTAACAAATGAAAAGGTCAGCATTTAAAGTAATAATGCTAGCAAAATAAGCAGAGCCCTGATAATTACACTTGATTAATTTATCCTCTGCCTCAGATTCTCTTGCCTCCGACTTACAGATTCACTTGTTAGCTGATGAAGAAGGTTCGCCCATGGCCTGCCATATGAAATGGTATGACTTCTTGTAAATCAAGTTCTTAAATTTATTTAAAACAAAATATCGACCCAGGGCATTCCAGTGTACACCATCAGCTTTCAAGTTTATCTGAAATGATTTTGCATTGAAATTTATGTAATTTCTGGTTCTTTTATATTTACCTTGAATTCTCCTATTCACGGATTGTGATACTGATTTATAGGTTTCCCATGATATTCTGGTTGTAGGAGGCAGGAGTCCCGGTTCCAGTAGGGTGATGGCTACCTTAAAATTACAGGCCTCTTCTATTTTGTCTACTACCTTGAATATTGCATCAGAGATTTCACTGAGGACTACGCCCTCGTAGATATCATTTACTCCCAGGAAGAGAATTGTGAAGTTGTGAAGCCACTCTAGTACCGAATTAAGACGGCCATCTTGGTCTAACTGAATTACCTACCCCTCAGGGGCTCTAAGGCACCGTATCTCGCAGTTCGGTATCTCAGCCCAATGTGGAATCAGGCTGTGTCCCACGATTGTTACCTTGAACATAATACCTATACTCTAGTACCAGTTCCTCACTCGGGGCACCATGTAGATATTAAATCTAATATAATAAAATTTAATTACCAAAGCTAGCCCCGTACGCTTAAAAATAACGGTAACTCAAGAATAACTGATCACCTAAACTTTAAAAAGGTACTTTGCTATTATTTTAGGGGTTGCTTTGAGTTGTAGAGAGTCTTGGGAGGAAATGAGAAGCTAGAATATCCTTGGGTTGTCGGTTTCCTGCTACATGTTTGAGAGTTACGTCTGCCTTCCATGAAGTGTGAAAAGGGAATGGCGCTTAAACCTCCTTGTATAATTGAGGTGACCCAATCACTTAGTAATACACAAGTGTTCGTGCGCCCTTCTTGCCCGGTGGCGAGTCCGGTGGTACAGTTTACCAAGGCATGAAAGTTCGAACGCTCGCGCTTGGCTAGCGCGCAACCGCCTTCAAGCTGACTGCGTACATCGACATCGTTTTCCAGATGGTCGTGGTTGTTATAATCAAAGTTGTGGTTGTTATAATCATGGTCGTGAGTGTTATAATCATAGTAGTGGTTGTTATAATCATAGTCGTGGTTGTTATAATCGTGGTCGTGAGTGTTATAATCATGGTAGTGGTTGTTATAATCATGGTAGTGGTTGTTATAATCATGGTCGTGAGTGTTATAATCATGGTAGTGGTTGTTATAATCATGGTCGTGAGTGTTATAATCATGGTAGTGGTTGTTATAATCATAGTCGTGGTTGTTATAATCATGGCCGCGGTTATTAGGTACTGTAAGTATCTAGTATACTATAGGAAGGAATAAAATAAAGGTTAGAATAACACTGGGGAACAAAATTCAACTTTTTGTCAGTTGCATACATTTTGAAATCTGTTTCTGGGTAAATTGAGGTCACTGATTTCAAATATGGCACCGGTTTTTTTCTATCGGGTCTAGTTATGTTGCCGTGAGTTACCTACCATTTACTACTATATATAGTTAGACTACCATATACTACTGCTAAAAATCTAAACCAGCACACAGAGAGGAATTACCAAACACGTAGAATTAATTTTTAATTACTTTTATTTACCTTGACAAGCATATTTTGGATTCATCAGCTGCTTTTGTGAACTATGCCAGATTTATTCAGGCACAAACTTGCTTTTAATGGACTGTCTTGAATATCGCCTCTCAGTGCAGTCTCGCTGAATGCTCCAGCAATAGTCCGCCATCATGTGAATGTCCCAGCGACCTTGATACCTTTCTTCCATGACTTTGATATCCTGGTGAAAGCGTTCACCTTGCTCATCACTCACGTCCCCCAAGTTTGCCGGAAACAGTTCAAGATGACTGTTCAGGAAATGCATCTTAATGCTCATGTTGCAACCTAACACATGGAAACTTCCCATCAAAGATTCAACGAGCTTTTTATAGTCCTCTGATTTCCTGTTTCCAAGAAAGTTCCTTACAACAGAAACGAATGCTCCCCATGCATTTCTCTCAACATCAGTCATGGATTGAGTGAAGGCTTGGTCTTTAATCAGCGTCCTAATTTGAGGGCCGTCGAAAATACCTGCTTTGAGTTTTTCTAGCGTTAAACAAGGGAACACTTCACACAGATACTTAAAACAGTCACTATCAGTATCGAGCGCCTTGACAAACTGTTTCATAAGGCCCAGCTTGATGTGAAGGGGCGGGAAAACAATTTTTTCACGTTCCACTAGGGGTTCATAAGTGATGTTCTTTTCCCCAACATTGAGGCTTTCCCTAACTGGCCATTCCTTCTGAATCCAGTGTCCGTCTTTGGCGCTGCTGTCCCAGAGGCAGATAAAGCAAGGAAATTTTGTATACCCACCTTGCTGTCCTAGCAAAAAATTGACCATTTTTAGATCAACACAGATGATCCATTTGTGTTCTTCATATTTGAGTAGCTCCAAAACCGTTTTGATGTGTTCATATTTTTCTTTCAGGTGTATGAGTGTCCTATGGGTATTGCTCCAAAGATGTTGCCTATATGTAATAAAACACACTTCAGACTCCGCTTAGAGCTATCTATAAAGAGGCGCCACTCTTTCGGATCATAACCTGGAGCTCCCATCGCGGTGACTAATCCAGAAATAAAATAATTGTTTTAATGAAATAAAATAATAATGCACACACTAATGCACACACAAATCTATATTTGACGCACTGATGTAATTAAGAATTATATTTGATGAATGTAAACTAATATGCTTATTACCTCCCTTTGCTATTTTCAGAATCTGTGACCTGATATGTAAATTGCCGCGTAGCATCACAACTAGACCTGATCTGCACAAACGAATGCCATTTTCAGAATCTGTGACCTCAAATCTACCAGAATCAAGTGTCAGAACTTATGCAACCGAAAGTGTGTTCCCCAGTGTATTTAGTTAATGAAATATTCGCCGTATGGAGAGGTTAAAATCATAAAAAAAAAAAATATTATGAATCCCCGATGATCATTCTGAGATAAATAATATTATGAAGAGAAGTGACCTTGATTCTGATTAGATTAGTCACCATCTTAAGTCATCACCTGTGTTAAGTCATCATAGTCATCATCTACGTTAGTCAGTTTTAGGCCCATCTCACCTGACTGATCGACCATCGTTGTTCTTTCCGAGCGAAGGTGTTAATTTTCAATGCGTCTTATTATTTACGCTGGTGGGTGTAAGACCAGCTACCCTCACTGACGCAGCTATGGTCAATTTGGTGTTATCCGTCTTTATAAATGCCTTCTAACCTGTCTCAAGTCTATCCGTCCTTTCTATTGCCATCCCAACTGTCTGTTCGTCTGTGTGGTGTTTGACTATGAGCCCGTCTGTACTCTTTGTGTCGTCAAATCTGTCTGTCTTATCCGTTGTTGGCGTGTGTCTGCCTGTTTGTCTAATGTGAACCAGTCAGTCAGCTGTCTGTATGTCTGTCTGTCATGTTAGTTGCCATATTGTCTATTTGTGCATGTATGAATCTGTCTATTTTTGTCAACCTCCTGTCTGTTTCACTGTTTAGTTTCACCCTGTGTAGTTATGTCTGTCTGTCTGTCTGTATGTGTGTGTCTGTTATCTTTGTCTTTCATAAGTCTGTCTATCTGTCTGTCTTTCTGTGTGTCCTTGAATCTGTCTGTATTATGTCTTTTGTTTGACCGCTTCTCTCTCTCTCTCTCCATTTTTATCCGTACTATCTCTATCTTTATTTATATATCTCTCTCTCCATTACACTACTCATCATATTTTGCACTTTTTCTTCCTTATTGAATAGGTGATTTTAATATGGTATTCTGGGAACTTTAAAAAACACATCCCTCCATTCATACCTCCACCTCTCACTATCCCTCTCTCCCATTTCCTTTCCTCGCTCGCCTCTTAAGGATAATAATGTTTCTTCTCCCTTTCTATCTTCTCCATGCATTCCTGTTATTATGTTTTATCTCTTCTCCTTTTCCATATATATATATATATATATATATACTGATCAGCATATACCTGGATCACGCGCACCTACAATGATTTATTCGCATATATATATATATATACAATCTACACCTCAACCCGCCAGGATTCGAACCCACGGCCCACGAGCCCATGACTGTGACCGGGGAACGCTAACCGCTGGACCACCAGGATACTAAAAGCAGTGCTAGACTCTGTTATATTTCACACAAAGCCTGTTCAACGAGCTTATGGCGCCGTGAATCTCTAATGGGGACTATCCGTATTACATAGGTGGTCAGAGTAACGTTTTACCAAATCCGGCTTCGAAGCACGAGGATCCATATATATTTCATTAGCCCAATAAACACGTGGACTTCTACATACAATCAACACCTCAACCCGCCAGGATTCGAACCCACGGCCCACGAATCCTGTTTTATCTTTATTTCCATAACTCATTATGAATATCTTTGCATTACTGTGTGACTAAGAAATAAGAACGAGTGAAGTGCGCTTTCTGTTAGGAAATAAAGAGTTGTGACGGCTAGGTAACGTTGTGTAAGTAAGTAAGTAAGGGCCAGTAGTGTTTGTGACATCAGTTGTGTAATGAGTCCCTACATTGATTGTGGGGTCTCTGTGGTCGTGTTAAGTGTGACATCACTCGTGCGTTTGGCACGTCATGTATTTGAGGGACATCGCTCACGCGTATGACACGTGTTTGTGTGATATTACTCGTGCGTATGGCACGCGCTTGAGTGACGTCACTCGTGCATATAGCACTGCGTGTGTGTGTGTGATTTCACTCGTGCGTATGGCACTGTTTGTGTGATGTCACTCGTGCATATGGCACTGTTTGTGACATCATTCATGTGTATGGCACTGCATGACGTCACTCGTGCGTATGGCACGCATGAGTGTGTCACTCGTGTGTATGGCACTGTTTGCGTGACGTCACTCGTGCTTTGTGTTCTGACCTCACTAGAGGAAAGGTCACGGCGGCTTAGCTCCCGGGGATAATTGTCAGATATGGCTAATGCTACTTGTGAACAGGGTTGTGCCCTCTTGTGGGCCGAGTTAGAGAGGGCCAAGGAAGAAATCTTGAAATTAAAGGAGTAGATGGCGAGGATGAAGGAAGAGGCGAGACAAGGAAAGCCCATGTCTGAAGAAAACTGGTGGTGAAAAAACACTCCAAGGATACGACAACAACGACAACAACAGCTAGGTGTACCAACTCGTTCAGTCCCTTGATATGCGAATTGGATGTTAGTACAGTCAGGGAGAGGGCTGACAAGGAAGGTACAAAAACTATAATTGTTGGTGACTCACAGGTACGATACTTGGACAGAAGAGCCTTTTGTGGTAAAAATAAAAATAGTATGAGGGTGTGTTTGCCAGGGGCTGGGGTCGGGGTTATAGTTGACAGGATGGACAATATCTTGTCTGGCAATGGGAACAAACCCATTATCTGCCTCAGTGCAGGAGGCAATGATATTGGCATGTGTAGGAGTGAGGAGCTTCTTGATAAGTTCAAGAAAGCTAGAGATCGTATTAGGACTACGGGAGGGATCCCTATCATATGTGGTGTCCTGACTAGAATGAAAGTTGACAATGAATGGTTGTCAAGGACAGTTTGTATCAACGGCCGTCTTGACAGTTATTGCAAGTCAATATCAGTCCCATTCATTGACAACTGGGACAACTTCGACGGCAAAAGGGACCTTTATGCTAGGGATGGGGTACACCTGTCCCGGGATGGGGTGGCAACCCTGGCTAGGTCTCTAGAGGGGCAGTTCAAAAGATATCGAAGTCCTTAAACTACTAGGGGAACATATGGGCACGGGGGTGGAGGAGACTGCACTGGAAGCGGGTAAACAAAGTGAAAGATTACAGGGAAATAGTGTTAGGAATGATGACAAAACTAAATTAGACAGGGAGTTTAAACCCAAACGCGGTAAAGGGAGGACTCGGAACAAGACTAACTTAAATGACTACTACGCGAAGAGTAGAAAAACAAAATTGATGATATTAGGGCCTTGGTATGTACCGAAAAAATCGATATAATAGCATTCACTGAAACATGGATCAACCTAGACTCACTTGAGTTACCTGTCGAATACCAAATTGCGGGTTACAAATTGTTCCATACCGATAGACAGACCAGAAAAGGAGACAGAGTAGAAATCTATTTCAGGGATAATCTGAAGTGTGAAATAAATAACGAAATAAAAACTGAGCGGAATACAGAAACAATTTGGATAAAATTAATCGACGGTAGGGAAAAATTAATCACAGGAGTAATATATAGACCTCCCAATCTTGATAGAGTTAATGGGATGAAATGCGCAGGGCTTCCATACACAACAAAGCCTGTAAAGTAGGCGACTTTGGCCAAATCGATTGAACTGACCTTACAGGTAACTCAGAATCAGAGGATTTTTTCGAAACGATCCAGGACTGTTTCCTAAGTCAACATATAACCGAGCCCATCCGGAGTAACAATATACTCGACTTGGTTCTGTCGAAGAGAGAAAACCTCATTAGCAATGTCGAGGTAGGGAACGAGCTTGCAAACAGCTATCACAAAGAAATTAGATTCCAGTTAGATTTTCAGGGCAGACGAAGGAAAATTCCACAAAAGTCCCAGATTTCAGAAAGGCAATCTTTGATAGTTAGAGGAGGCAGCCGAGAGAAGGGGTATCACGCTCGGGGGTGAATTACAGGACCTCGCATGAGGTGACCTCACAAAATGTACCCACAGAGGGCAACCTCACAAAATGTACCCATAGAGGGCTACCTGACCTTCCCTGGAGACCTGACGGTTGCGGTTGAGGATGACCTGATAACTAGATCTGAGGATGCCGAGTTCCACGATAATTTAAATAATGAGTTACTTAATGCACAAAGGCAGGACATACCATACAAAAAACTCAAATCAGACAACAATGACCCTAAATGGATAAATAATTATTTACAGAACATTTTTGGCCAAAGGAACACTATAGGTAGAATGATAAATCATGGCGAAATTTACCTCCGGGATTATTATAAGGTATTGGCGAGTAGGGTTAGGACCGAGATAAGGAAATCTAAGAGGAATAATGAGGGAAGGATAGCAAGGTAGGTGAAGACAAACCCCAAAGGATTCTACCAAATGTGTCAAACTAAAAAATGAGAAAAGATTAGACCAATACAGTCAGATACCGGCGAGCAAACTGATAACAACGGAGAAATGAGCAATAATCTGAATAAATATTTTCACCACCGAAAATTTAAACATGATACCCGAGGAATCGACTCTATTCAGAGATAGTGAAGAAAACAAATTAAACGAGATAGTAGTGACTAATAGCGATGTTAGTAAGCAAATAGACAAAGTAAAGCCTAATAAGTCACCTGGTCCCGATGAGATATTTGCCAGAGTATTAAAGGGATGTAAGGAAGAGCTTAGTATGCCTTTAGCAAAGTTGTTTAACATGTCCTTAAAAGCAGGTGTAGTACCAGAATCCTGGAGGATAGCGAATGTAATACCGATTTTCAAGAAGGGGTTGATCAATATCCTCTAAGTACCGTCCAATCAGTCTAACATCAATAGTAGGCAAATTACTGGAAGCAATCAATTCAAACTCTATTCGAAATCACCTGGAGAAGAACCAATTGATCAATGATTCCCAGCATGGCTTCACAAGCGGGCGTTCATGTCTAACTAATCTATTAACATTCTTTTCATCAGTTTTCAAAACGGTGGACGAGGGGCACAATTATGATGTGGTATATCTCGACTTCAGCAAAGCCTTCGACAGAGTCCCCACGAAAGACTAATTAGAAAGGTAGAAGCTCATGACATCAAAGGTAATATCCTTAATCGGATTAGGGTGTGATTACAGGACAGGAAACAGCGAGTGAGCATTAACCCCACTAAATCCCATTGGTGCAACGTCACTGGTGGAGTTCCGCAAGGCTCAGTACTCTGACCATTATTATTTATTATATACATAAACGACATAGGTATCGGCGTAGACAGCAACTTAAGTAAATTTGCTGATGACACTAAAATAGGGTGTGTAATTAAATCTGACGAGGACTCCGCAAAACTACAAGAAGATCTAAAAAAAAATTTCGAATGGTCTGAAAAATGGCAGATCAAATTCAACGTGGACAAATGTAAAGTACTCAGTATAGGAGATGTAAACAGGAAAACCAGTTACCAGATAAACAACGATGCCATTGAGAAATGATAAGTAGGAACCACAAGCCAAGTAAACAATGTGTTTTTGCTCTTAACAAGGCTAATAAAGTACTTGGGTTCATACAAAGGAGTGTTAGTTACAAGACTAGCAAGGTCATCTTACTATTATATCTTGCGCTTGTGAAACCTCACCTTGATTATGCAGTTCAGTTCTGGTCACCGTATTACAGAATGGATATAGAATCCTTGGAAAGAATTCAGAGGAGAATGACAAGACTAATCCCGGGCATTAGGAACCTTGAGTATAGAGACAGGTTAAACCATCTTAATTTGCACTCCCTCGAGAGACGTAGAGCGAGGGGCGACTTGATAGAGGTGTATAAGTGGAAGTCAGGGCTAAACAAAGGTACTCAAACTATCCAACCAGGAGCGAACTCGTAACAATGGTTTTAAATTAGACAAATTTAGATTTAGGCGCCAAATAGGTAAACACTGATTTGGAAACAGAGTAGTGGATGAATGGAACAGGTTACCAAACATCATCTTTAACTCGAATACGCTGTATATCTTCAAACATAGGTTGGATGCTTATATGAGCAATAGGGGTTGGGTGTAAACGGGACTGCCCAGTATGGTCCAATAGGCCCGCTGCAGTTTTCTCCATTCTTATGTTCTTATGTTCTTATGTATGGCGCTGTTTGTGTGACGTTAATCGTGCGTATAGCACTGTTTGCGTGACGTCATTCGTGCAAATGGCATTGTTTGTGTGACGTCACTCGTGCATATGGCACTGTGTGACATCATTTGTGCGAAAGGCACGCGTCAGTGTGACATCTCCAATTGTGTGATATCAGCAATCGTGGAACGTCACCATGAGTAGTAGCTGATACTAAGCGTTACTACATACATTTATCGAGCAAGACAGATTACGCTCGTAGTTCTGCCAGTCATGGACATGGAAGGGAATAAGTTAAAAATGAGACACTGTCGCGTCACACCCACCCCGCCAATGCAGCGTGAGATAAACCTGTCTCCCGAGAAGAGAAGGAACCACCAGACGGATGGAGTGAGGGGCAATTTTGTGAGCAATACCAACAGACGCAGAACTTCACCGAAGGTATGAATCGACTACAAAGTAAGAACAGCACAGGACTAAGTGATAGCAAAGCCAACCTCCAGAAGGAGGACCTCAAAAGAATAGCTCAGGAACCCATAGCCACTGAGACACCGGCTGATGCAGCATCATACTTCACAGACGGCTCGGTAGACCCAAAACATCATAGATCCGGAGCGGCCTTCTACACCCAAGGTCAGACTCTCCTATGGAGACTTTCTAATGACTGCTCCACCCTACAAACAGAGTTGGTAGCAATCTCAAAGGCTTAAACAAACCACATTCACCACCTTCTCCAGGTCATCACACGATACCCACCACATAGATAGCTTAGGAAGTATCCTCCCCAGCAAGTGCGGACCCCAGTTCGGGGGGCGCGTCACTCCAAAACTGACCACGTCCAAGAGTGGGGGTTGGTGGTAAGCGTTCACTGACCGAGGGTCCGCTTACACTTACAAACCTGCAGTATCCTTTCATATCTGAAGGTAGAACAACCTCCATCCCCAATCCCAAATCTGGCCTGGCTGCTCCAAGAGCTCCAGCCAGAACCACCAAACGGGCCACCTACAGGCAAAGGCCCGTGTCGGACTACGGTACAACAATCTGAACAACAACAACAACAACAGAAGTTAGCGGAAAGGTGTTATCACTACCAGAGACACGACCTTCCTCAAACCGAAATTGACGAAGAAACGCTATATACTCTAAGAGGAATCTCGGTGCTCACCTTAACCACGGAGCAGGGAACAAATCACCAGGGGGAGCGCAGAAGTACTTCCGAGCATCAAGCTAGGTCACCGAAACCACTAACGTTGATGAAGGACCAAAAGGACGACCAACCTTGGTCCGAGGGCTGGGTGAGAGAACTGTTAGAAAATATGAGGTTCTCCCAAAGGCCGACGACGAAGTTCAGCGGAGGAACTTGTGGTGAATACTGGGAGTTCAAGGGACCCTTCCAGCGACACGTTGGGATGCCGCAGATACTTGAGGTTTTGAAATTACAGACATTTTTCGTCGCCTACGCCAGCTCCACTAAGGATGCTTTGCGAGGATGCCTGTAAATACAAGATCCCAAAGCATGGTACAAGGAAGCTTTGGACATATTTGAGAAACGTCACGGCAAAAAGCACAGTTACGTCTGTCAACTAATATGGTCCAACTGTGAGACTAAATGACGCGAAAGGCCCCCAACAGTTCTAAGACGAACTGGGGAATTGCATGAGGAACTTGAAGGTTCTGGGAGAACTACATCAGATTGACAAGTATGAATCAATACATACATTAGCTGAGAGATTAGAGGGAAAGATAAGGGACGACTATGTGGATAAGTCGCATAAATACATAAGAAAGCAAGGGAAGCCTCCTGGGATCGAGTGGATGTTGGAATTCACTATGGATATGGTCGACAAGGCGGAGGAGGCCCCAAAGGGACAAGGACCGGAGGAACCAAGCAGAATATATGCAGACTCACCCTCACGCCAATCCTCGTCGAGGAAGAAACTTATGGGTCTTGTAATGTCAGGAATAAAGACAACCAGAGAAACGGACGATGAACGCTGCTCGTTATGCCGCGGAGATGGTATGTGGTATAGATGGCTGTTCTGGAGTACACTCGAGGCTTCTGCACTTCACGGGAGTTCTGTCGGGCAGTGGCAAGGCGCATCGAGACGAAGTTGAAAGACGAGAACACCAGACCAGTTTCCAAAGGGTGAAGAGAGCATTCACTGGGGGCATTTATCAAATAGACATATCACCTGACCACAAGTGACCTAGAACGAGTCAATTAAGCCCATTATACCACCACCAGAATCGGCAACTCGTGGAGCTAAATCATGGAAGACCGAAGCCGGTAAAAGCACCATGGGGAAAAGGACTGGGAGTACACAAAGCATGCTGGTGACCACGTATAGAGGAAATCCACATAGATGGGTCAGGGAAACCATAACCAACAACGGAATTGATGATCGGCATGAAGAACCAAATGATTGCGAGTTGTGATTACAAGAGTCCAGCAGAATCGCACTTCCAAAAGTGAAAGTCAGGATGGAGGAGAAGAACCAAGAGGCGAAGGAGCAGTGGTCACCGGAGCTCCTAACTCCTAACTCCTAACCTTACCCATGTCGTTTCCTCCCACACTAAGACACACTACTGGATTGGTACCCTCCCCTGACAAAACCTTGTCCTATCCCAGCCCCAGGAAAACACACCCTAGTCCTACGTTTCCTATCTCTCGCACAAAAAGCTCTATCCATAAACCTCACCTGGCTGTCACCAACTACCACGACCTTACCTGTGGGCAGGGTTTGTACAACTGCCCTTTCCTCTCCTTGATCCATACCGTCCTGCCTCTTCTCTTCCTCGCCAGCTTCCTGTAGCACCTGGTAAGGGTTACTACACTCCACACCCTGGTCAGCTTTCCTGAGCCTGACCCTAATCCCCTTGGAGACAACCACTCTCCACGCCTGCTCCTCCTTTGCAGGTGTCCTGCTAGGCAGGACACCTACCTGAAGGAGTTCCGTCCTGAGGGCTTCATTTTCCCCCTTTAGAGTGTCAACCTCACTCCTCAACTGCCCCAGCTGCCTTAACAGAGTGGCAAGGAGGTCGTCTTTCCCCACACTCCCCTCCTCTTCCCCCACGACACAACGATCCAAAGCAGCCATTTTCCTTGGTCTCTAACGGGAGCACGATCGGGCACGACCTTCTCCAAGCTGGGTCAGAGGTCAACTGGGTCATCTGGAGCTGTAATGGCAAGTACCAACATAACATTACTTAAGGTGATGAGGCAAAGGGACTGAAGTGAGTTCAAAAGACATTGTGCTCAGATTGTATACTGTGTATATTCAAATTATATGTGTGCTTGGTTTCAAAATTATCTTCTAAACGTATATTATTGTTTTCCAGCTGATCAACATTTGTAATAGCAAAATACTCTACTAACTTCTGTTCTTATATAATCTGTGGATTCTGTCAAATATCAATTTGCTATCATCCATTTCGGTTTGTGACAAAGATTTTATTTCAAAGATGTTTAAAATATTATTTAAAATTTCCAATCCATTTTCTAAATTCCTGCCTGAAGATTGTTTCTGGTTTGAGTTTGATTCATATTTCACCTTTTTTTTCACAATTTCCCCATAATACATCAATCACCGTGAAATATTATGCAAGAAAACGGGTTACAGATGGACACACAAACAAATTCATGTAGAAAATAAAAATAAGTAATACATGTTTTATATTATAGTTACATGATGTAATTCACGGTTATTTACACCTAAGAATGGTCTATAAAATTTGGTGGTGTTTTCGTTGCTAGGCAACCATTAAAGAGACCATAAAATGGTTGCCCCCCCCAGGTAGATTTTTGATCAATCATCCCACCTGTATTGTTGTGCAAAGTATAGTAGTGGTATGAAAGTACACACTGTGCTTCTTTTTTTTTTACCTGCTGCTAATCTTACCTATCCACAAATGTCCCACAATACTGAAACCAAGTTGATTTACCCTTACAGTGATAAAGTTATTTTCTCACACCCATACATACAACTATAATCAGAGTGCATCACTGTAATGAATGTCTTTTTATTATATGTGCATTGCCCTATTAAGAAATATGTCAAGTATAGAGACAGTAACAAGTACATAAATAAAGGCTAAATACATTTAACATTTTATAGATTGCATGGTTATCACTTCCTTGTCACATATCACATGACCACATGACACTCACGTGACCTCTTTGCACCTCTAGTTGCAAGATTCAGGTTAAATTGGCCGGCTTCCAGGGCAGTCCAACACTGCATCTCGGCACAGACACAAGTACAGTACCACTAAAGGCGCTCTGATACTAATAAGAACATAAGAACATAAGAAAATAAGGAGTCTGCAATAGGCCGGTTGGCCTGTGCATGGCAGCTCCTGTCGAGAGTTATTACCACTCTCTATCATCCATGAATCTATCTGGCCTCCTTTTGAAACTTTCCAGAGTTCCCGCACTTACTACAAAGTTGCTAAGCTTGTTCCACTCGTCCACCACCCTATTTGTGAACCAGTTTCTTCCTATCTCCCTCCTAAACCTAAACTTATCCAACTTGAATCCGTTGCTCCGAGTCCTATCCTGCTCGGATATTATAAGAACTTTATCTATATCCCCTTTATTGATTCCTTTCACCCACTTAAATACTTCTATCATATCTCCCCGCACTCTTCGTCTTTCTAAGGAATGCAAGTTAAGTTTCTTTAACCTATCCTGATATGGAAGGTTTCTAAGTCCCGGAATCATTTTTGTCATTCTTCGCTGCACCGACTCTAGTGAATTATCCATTCTATAATAGGGGCACCAGAACTGAACCGCATAATCGAGGTGCGGCCTAACTAGCGCAAGATATAGTTGCAATAAGACCTCTGCACTCTTGTTACTTACACTTCTAGATATAAAACCCAATACTCTGTTTGCCTTATTTCTCATAATTTAACTATTGCCCATTGTTTGTGAATTCGCCATTATAGAAACATTCTGTGCATTTATTTTTTAACCAAAAACAAATGGAACTAACATGTGCTTGTGAATCCTGTAAGCTAAGGAAGCACTCAAATTATAAATGCTCTTGCCAAACATACAATAGAGTATTAATTTATAGTTATCGTAAAAAATCTATGTAACCACTACACTTTTTTCACCAGTTAAAGCCAAGTTACACTAAGCTTCATGCACAAAAACTTATCCACATATTTGGACATTATTCAATGATACTCATTATAATTATATGCAACAGTTCATAAAAAAATATGCTGTATGTTTTATCATGAGTTTGGAAGAAATCAGTTCCACGCTAGCACATATGTAGTGTAAACTGATGTAATTACAAGGATTACCTGTGTGTTAATAAGAGCGACTGTCTTATGGTGGATGAGCAGGAAGCAGAGAGTAACTCCAGCTTGGGACGCCTGAGGCACCAGATGATTCTCTACCCTGCCAGCATGCCGAAGCAGATGGTGCTTAACGTCATCCACGGTAAAGCCCCCGGAGGTGGCTCAAGCCTGGCCATTAAGGCGATCATGCACAGCATCTTCTCTAGGGTGAGTAAACTTCTTGTTAAGTTTTTAAGAGAATCAAATGGTTGGCAGTGTGTTAAAGTTTGTATAATTTATGAAAGTTCAACGACTAGTCTGTTTACTACGATCCTTCACTTAAAACTGGACTAATGACTTTTATCTGCCCACTGATTATATCAACGCAAGTAACTATATGATAAACTAAATTATTCAATAAGATGTCATCACTCAGTCAAATAACCATCCTCATATCTGAGGGTTGGTGACCACAGTCATCCACATTTAATGTTTTAAGAATGCTTTAACCAATTCTCCAACACTTTGCACATCTCTTGGGAACCAGTTTTAAATTTCATTCATTCATCCTAGTCTCTGTCTTCCTCTGGCCTCCAACCCTCAACTTACACCATTAATAGTTCTGTTATTGTTCTCTCATAACTACCCATACAGTATGACCGAAGTGTCTCAGTTTTATTTTTATATAATTGTAGGTACTTCTCTTGAACTTATGACCATCTTAGTACTTCTTTCATTTGCTTTCTTGTCAGTTTAACTTATTTTAAACATTTCCTACAACACCACATTTCTCCTAGTGATGTCTGCCGAAAGTGCCTACTGTTTGCTTCTAACTCAGACGACACTTCAGACCATACATACCATTTCAACATCCGTTTCTTCAAGTTAATTTTTACCGCCCGTTGGGCGATTGTGGTATAATGAGACCCTTACACGTAGGACGCGATTGTTCTTTATTATGTCAAAACCTGCAGAGTACAAATTACATATGTTACATATGAGATAATTAAATCACTCGTACGTTTCCTTCACTATTAACAACTACATATGATATCTATTTGAGTAGAGTGGGGTGTTAAACTATATAAAACTTAAGTGTTGCGGGTCTAAGGTAGGACTTAGATAGCTCCCTGAACGGCTAGAGACTGTCTTCTGCACCCCCACAGGGAGTAAGTTAGCCTTCCGCGAGGCGAGGCGCCATCTGGTTCACATTTAACACTTCAGCAAAATTCGTATAAACACACACACACACTCTCTCTCTCTCTCTCTCTCTCTCTCTCTTATAGTTTTTCCTACTGTGGAGGTAACATTCCCCTGTCGAACTTGCTCGAAACCCATTGTCTGCCGGGAGTCTCACTCTCCGACTCCCTCCAATAGGCAGAGCTTTGTCGCTGGACGTATTAATACTGAGTCCTTCGTCTTCACTTTGGCACTCCGCACCAGGCCGTCATCACCCGGTACAGCCTCCAATACCCTTCCTAACATCCATTGGCTCCTTGGGAGAGGATGCCCAGATATGCTGACGATGTCCCCAGCGCCGAAGTTGCGGTGCGCCCGGAAGTGCTTCTGTCGCCGCCGAAGTGTCGGGAGATATTCCTTCACCCACCTCTTCCAGAATTGGTCTGTAATGAATTGAGCATGCTTCCATCTTCGGTACGCTTCTGCTATGGAATGCTCCCCTCCAGTGGACAGGGTTCCCGGGTGTATTCGCAGTAGGTGAAGCGGCGTGAGTACTTCTAGGTCTCTCGGATCATTAGAAAATGGGGTGAAGGGCCTCCTGTTGACGATCTCTTCCACGGTACAGAACAGGGTGTTGAATCTCTCGTTGTCCAGTAACCTGTGTGCCCATCACCCCCTGGAGGATCTTCTTCACCGTGCGGATCTGACGCACCCACACTCCGCCCATGTGAGAGGCAGTCGGAGGGTTGAACTCCCATTCTATTTGTCTCTGCAAGAGTGTGTTCATAACATTGTCACTGCTGTTCCACTTACTCACTGCCTCCTAAAGTTCTCTGTTCGCTCCAATCATGTTGGTTCGATTGTCGGACCTAATGCACAGGGAAGGTCCTCTGCGTGATGTGAACTTCTTCGTGGCGTTGATAAATGAGTCTGTGTCCAGTGAGGTGAGGACTTCCGGGTGTATAGCTCGGGTGGCCAGACATGTTAATAAGCATCCCCATCTTTTCGCCCGGGCCCGGCCTTGTTTAACCACGCCGAGACCGAAACAGTCGACTCCGGTGCAGGTGAATGGCTGGTCTTATGGATGCACCCGGTCTTCTGCCAGGTCAGCTTTGTGTTGGTGGGTAGGCTTCCAATTGCTTCTCCTACAAATTATGCTCCTATGCAGTAGTCGGTCAATCAGCTTACGGCATTTGGGTATCAAGTACGTCTCATGTAGCGCGACTAGAGTGTGCTCGCGCCCTTAGTGGCCAGCCGTGGTCGAATGTACGCCTCGTACGATAGGTTCTGCTGTTCTGCCGTCCCTGGGTAATAGTATGGGGTTCTTTCGGTCTGGATGGAGAGCGGCACGCTTCAGTCGGCCGCCTACCCTGATCAGGCCGTGTGTACCCAGGTGAGGTTCTAGTCTGCTTACGTCACCAATCCTGACGGAGTGTCATCGTTCCAGCAAGTCCTTCTCGTGGGGGAACCCCCCCCCCCCCCTTTGTGTCAGGCTCAAGACAGTTAATCTTGCCTCGTCCAACTCGCTGACCTTCAGTCGATCTTCTTCGTGATGTTCTTCCTTTGGATCGCCGAAACGCCACTGTAAGAACCTCCTGAGCCATGCCACGCCATGAGGAGTACCTTGCCCATAGCTCTTTTAGAGTAACCTCCCCCTGGTCAGTGCTCATTGCTAGTACTGTTGCATCTTTTTACCTCCAGGATCTCCATCTGCGAAGTTGGGAATCGGCTTTGGATTCTTCAGCCATTTGTTTTCTCCCAACAGGAGAAAGGGGGGGTCCTTGACTCCATCTGCAGTCCTTGATCAATTCTGCCCCATGCAGTCCACGGCTGGCATCATCAGCTGGGTTTTGGGTGGAGCTCACAAGTCTCCATTTTTCTGTGTCGGAATTCTCGTGTATCGTTGCAATTCGGTTTGCCACAAAGGTATGGAAGCGTCGTTCAGTGTTTCGTATGCATTGAAGGGTGACCAAGCTGTCTGTCCAGAACACTGATCTATCGATCTGCAACTCTAGTTCTTCTTTCAGTTGTTTGTCGGATTTGGCCTCCAACACTGACGCACAGAGCTCGAGCCGAGGTATGGTTTGCTGTTTCAGAGGAGCTAGCTTGGCTCTGCCACACACAAAGGAGGTAGAGTGGGCTCCGGCTCCACTTGTGATCCTGAGGTAGGATACAGCCCCGCCGTATGCTTGCTGGGAGGCGTCGCAGAAAGAGTGCAGCTGTACAGTAGTTTTTGTTTTTGTGCATTCAGGCTGGGAACATCGCAGGATACGTACTTGAGACAGGTGAGAAGTTCATTTAGCCACTGCCTCCAAGTGACTCTGTTGTGTTCGGTCATTTGCTCATACCACCCGATGCCTCCCCTGCACTCGTCCTGGAATATGATTTTGGTTCGTATAGTGCTCTGAGCAATGATTCCCAATGGGTCGTATATGGAGCTGACCATATTCAGGAGACCTTGCTTCGTCTGCGGTTTTGTCGGGATCTGGACTCGGACTGCGAGTTCGCCATTCTTTAAATCCAACATGATTCCCAATGCCCGTTCAGCTGGGAGCCTGTCATCCTTCAAAATCACTTCTTTGACTTCCATGTCTCTTTCCGTTTGTGGGATTCTCTGAGGACCCACGTTTTTACTTTTACCGCCAGTTGGGTGATTGTGGGATATTGAGACCCTTACACGTAGGACGCGATTGTTCTTTATTATGTCAAAACCTGCAGAGTACAAATTACATATGTTACATATGAGATAATTAAATCACTCGTACGTTTCACTCACTATTAACAACTACCTGTACATATGATATCTATTTGAGTAGAGTGGGGTGTTAAACCATATAAAACTTAAGTGTTTCGGGTCTAAGGTAGGACTTGTTAGCTCCCTGAACGGCTAGAGACTCTCTTCTGCACCCCACAGAGAGTGAGTTAGCCCTCCGCGAGGCGAGGCGCCATCTGTTTCACATTTAACACCTCAGCAAAGTTCGTTGTAAACTCTCTCTCTCTCTCTCTCTCTCTCTCTCTCTCTCTCTCTCTCTCTCTCTCTCTTTGTCTCTTCTAGTTTGTCCTACAGTGGCGGTAACATTATTTTTTTAGAGTACTGTTCCAACCTCCACACCCTCACTAGAGGATGCATAGTCAGCCCATAGGCCCATGATATCAGAGGAGACTCTGAAATAACAGCTTCTGTTAACAGAGAGGTTAAATGTTAAACGCAGACCCTCACCTTATGTCTGGCTAACAACCTCCTGACAGGTGACAGGGGTTTATTCCAATATTACTGTTGCCATTAAAACTGGTTTAATCAAAACACAGCTTTAAAATTACAACAAAATATATTAAATACGTGCTCTCCATCCATGTGCATACAAAAGGCCACAAATCAATTCACTCAAAATAATGTTATCTCCACCAAATACAGTGCTCTCTCACTACTACAATACTCTTTAGACGATAATGAACATATTACCCACAAACTATTATCCACATATTACCCACAAACTACCCCTGGATAGATCTCACGGTACTTCATTTAATCCCAGAATGTCCCACTGCAACCATTTATTATCCTGCAAAAATTTACAAACTTTCTACACTCATATAATGTCCTTACATTCCATGACCCCATTTTGATTTTGTGCTTGTTCATTTTTAAGCTTTCTGTAGTTGTGTTTAATACCAAAAGGATTGTTTTGCTTGGATAGTACTTACTAGCTCTCAGTGCCACACTACCCGCAAGCAAGAGAGGCAATGCTGTGGACCTTTAGGTGATGATTATGCAACGGGAGCGCACCAAAATCTTTTGTTGTATCTGCCCATGGTTGTTCAAGAGAAAAAGGTGAAATCAGTAAGAATGGATGCCACAAGCCTCTCCTCATAAGAAGACTTAGTCGGGAATAAAAAAAAAAGTTGGGATTAAACCGTGGGAGGGGTAGAGGTGAAGAACCAGCCCATCACAGGAGGATGTCACACACATTCGTAAATTTTACTTTTATCTAAGATTAAGTGTGTTTATGTGTCTTGATTTACATTTCCTAAGATAAAGAACGATATTCTAAATACAGGTAGGATAAAGTGTTTCGTCTCCTGATTGATAAAATTTGGTTTATGTGAGCCATTAGCGGAGCGGATAACAGGTACAATTATGCAAATGATCACAGAAATATGATATTTGGTATGAACATTCAATATGTGTTATTTATCAAATTTATCCGATTGGACATTAAAAATTCCAAGATGGTTGCCAAATTTGCGTAACCGAAAACTATTTTTACATATAATGACTTATTATTTGGGCAGTCTGCGCACATAAGGTGTCTGTTACTATGTCTTAAAAAATGCCGGAACAGATTATGATTGTTTTGGAACCCGCAGATGTGTTTTGTTTTTATGCATAAAGTATCGGTTCTGCACATACTTTTACCTTTTTTCATAAAAATAACTGTAAACGATTATTAATTAAACACTGAATGGTCGGATTAGTATGAATATGGTCAGCTCCATGTCAAGGACAAGGCCACAGAATTGAAACTGTGGACTTTCAGATTTCCTTTGGACAAACCATTCTTCAAATCCCAAGGTTGTATCTCTAGACACACCTGAACAATACTTGTATGTTCTTCAAAAGCTTGTGCAGACTACAAGCAGTAATCTGATGTGCATGGCGTGTTCTTGCGACACTCGATGCCAGTTGCTGCTAGCTCTGGTGAGTCCTGAAAATTTTCAGTGTCCGACTCTGAGTCGAGTCACTAGTATCCTATTTTATACCCCCAAAATTTGGAAAATAGTCCATAAATAATATGAATTAATTAATATTCAGCATAAATCAAGGAGTAATGAAAAAGTGTGTATAATGATTTATGAAAGTGAAAAGAGAAAGATAAGTCCTCTCTTACTTTATAAATGTGTTATTAGATACCTTTATTTAGTTTAATTTTTAGGGATTTAAGCATAAGGTTTAATTTATATTGGCTCGGGAGGTGTCCATTCCACTTAAGTATTGGTAGAGATAACTGCTGGGTGCTTAGGATTTGGTTGCTTAAATTCAGGTTTCACATAAGACAAATTTAGATTTAGGCGCAAGACAGGTAAACATAGGTTTGGAAATAGAGTAGTGGATGAGTGGAACAAGTTACCAAATATCATCACTAACTCGAACACTCTAGATAGCTCCAAATATAGGTTGAATGGATATATATGAGTAATAGGGGTTGGGTGTAAACGGTACTGCCCAGTATGGGACAATCGACCAGCTGCGGTTTCCTTCATTCTTATGTTCTTATATTCTTATATTGTCTTTAACTTATTACTACTGGCTTTCTGTGTACTAGTGGAAGTGTTTTGCCACTGTTCACTTAATGTTAAGTAATGTACGATGATTCACTTAAAATATCACTTGTGCTTACACACTTCACTGTGTTAATGTTTATAACTTCACTGATATTCGTATTTGTCATACTGCTTGCCAACCATGTGTCATAGTGTATTTTTATAATACTCATATATATTGTAGTTAAGTTATGGAAGCCTCAAGTGACAGTTTCTTGAAGTAACCACAACTTAGTCTTTTCTGTGGTTCATCTAATTATGATCACCTGATAAGATCTAAAAGGATATAAGGTGAATCTTCTGTTGGGAAGAAGTATGAGTAACACTTGTGTGTTACCTTTGAGTGGTGCAATTCCCTGTTCAAAGGTAGTAAACTATCTGTCTCACCCGGGAATTACTAACCTCAGAAATGTTTGACCCTTCGAGGATTTTGCTAAGTCAGGCCTGACTTGAATTGATTGCAGTTTTTTTTACAGATTGGCCACGAGGAGGCTAGTTTATTGGGCACCCCCTTACATCCTGTGCAAGGTGAAGCGCAGAAGCGTTTACAGTGCCCAACTGGGAAGCATGCGGAGTTCATGCTTGCCTTTATGACATGAATTAAGGGCGGAAAGGCCTGGAGGGTAGTGAGTTTTGTCAGCAAGTTACATAAAATGACAGAATGATGAGTGTGTGGGGGGGAAAATTCCCGGTACAATTCATCTGTTTATGGCAAAGTGTGGCAGGTCCCTAATAATGTCAAGTGACAGGCCTGTCACTAGGAGGAGGGATATCTGGTCAGGGAGGGAAGAGGTGTTGGTAACGGCTGGGGACCTGCAGGAGGAGGTCATAGGGCAAATGAGGATGTGGTGAAAGAGGGTGTGAGAGTCTGTTGACCACAAAGTTTACAAACAGTGCGGCCAGGCTCAGGGATGCCAATGTACTAGGCGTGGCGAAGTACAGTGGGGGTGGAGGAGGTGATATGGTGTGGTGGGGCAGGTACAGTAGGGGTGGAGGGAGGCACATAGGTATTGACAACATTGAGGGACACACCTTTTAGTGTAATTGTGTTGGTGTGTGCGTCGACATGTCGGTGGGGTACAGGTAGCCGGGGGTGGTGTCCTCAGGTCCAGATAGCCCTCGTGGAGACAGCTCAGACACAGGAATGGGCGCGGCTTGCGGTGGGTGGAGGACAGGTTGAGGCACCAAGTGTCGTGAAGATGGGGCAGGACTTCGCTCGGGGGCAGCAGGACACACCAGGGCAGGCCTGGTAGGCACTACACCAGTAGTGAAGGCCGCCGGCGGTGGAGTAGGCCGTAAGCAGGAGGGCTCACAGGGGGACTACCAGCTTGTGTCAAACCAGAAGAGAGGAGTGACTGGGTGGCTACAGAGGGCAGGAGTAGGTGGGCGATGGTGGTACAGAGTGTAGCGAAGAGTTGTTCAATACGGTTGGTAAATTCTTGGAAGAGGGATATGATCTGTGTCATGTCACTGGCGGGGGGTTGTGGGGGGGCACAGGTGGGAGCACAAGGCCTGACAGCGTCAGAGTAGAGACAGGGAGGAGGCCCAGTAGTAGTTGAGTTAGGAGACGGCCGGGACTGCTGTGTTGCAGCCAGGTGAGGCCAGGCAGAGGCAGGTGTTGTTGTAGAAGGCGTTACTGGAGACAGAGGGGACACAGAGGGGTGTGGCCCGGAAGACTGGGGGGGGGGCATTGTGGTAGACTTGGCCTTCGGGGAGGCTTTTCCCCTGGGACAGACGGGCGATTGGGGCATTGCCGTGAGTGAGCATTGTGCCGGCCGCCACAGTTACAACATCTGGGATTAATTACATAGCCCACCCCCAGCACTATTAAAGTGGTCTTTGATTTTCTGGGCACAGGCGGCGGAGTTGTGGTTTCGTGAGCAGAAGCGACATCTCGGACGATCACGTCGACAGCAGGCAGTGAAGTTGTGACCCCAATGAGAACAGAAAACACAAAATGCAGGCTCACGATGATAGGCTTCTGCATACAGTGGGGGTAAAAGTGGGTGGGCACCCACAGTGGTTGGACACTCCCTTCCCTTCCACTTGACAATGACAGTGGGTTGTGGAACTCTCCCCTGGTAATGGCGACGTATACTCAGTATACTAGAGTTAAAGTCACGAGCAGCTTCGATGTCAGCGTATAAGGGGAAACGTTTCACTAGGCAACATTCATCCTCGTCTACTGGGGGGAGGGGGGGGGGGGCACCAGGACGACCCCGTCAAAGACAACAGTACTAAGTGTTTCATAGACCTCAGAAGTCTGACACTTGATAAAGTTCCGGTTCTTACCTTGTCGGAATTGAATGCTGAAACCGTGCTGTCTGCAGTACTTCATCATCCAATTAAAGAGTTCCTCTACAGTTTTCAGAGAGTCCTTGGGGAAGTGGAGATTCAGCTTACAAGTTTGTTTGGCAGAGGGCAGGACGATAGATTCCATGGCATTGGTGTTTCCACTGTGGCTAGTGTTTCCCATAGAAACATTACCGTCACTGTCATAATCACTGGGGTCTGACTATTGAAGGGTGTTGGATTCAGTATGACCAGGCGAGTTGGAAATGGCATCAGTATCAGAGATGTCTGCGTCTATAAGAGAGCCTCTTCTGGGACGTTTATGTCGACCCCATTCCGGCAAAACTTGCCAGCTGAGGGGACCTCTGTGGGACGATCGGGAAGTCAAGAGCACCTATATGGGCACGTCTGTCCCCTTGTGTGGTCACGCCACGGCTGGACTTGATTTGATACTCTGGCTGACCTAGTATTGTGCTTAACAGGCTTGACCCTGGGTAGCCCTCTGAGAAGGAAGTGGTGAGCCAAACAGTTCATGATTAATGTCTATGAATATATTGTATATGTGTGTGTATGTGTGTGTGTGTGTGTGTGTGTGTGTGTGTGTGTAATATTCAGAAATTCAGTGTAATTTCAAATGCCGCGCCATTGGAGAGACTAAGTTCAAGGTCGTCTGAGGGAAGACCGTGCTCTCGCACGTAGCGAGAGTTTGTGGAACTAGGCCTATATGATATTAAATGTAAATTACCGAGTTAATAGAAACGCGAATGATGAAATTAAATATCGGTTATTAAATTGAAAATAATTATAGATGGTTTCCCAGTCTGAAAATGTTGCGTACGTCCTAATTAAGCTGTTAATCGTCTGGTAAATAAGTCACTCCTGGAAAGCGTGAACCAGTGAGCAAGCGTGGCTGGGCAGCTGTGAGAGAGGTAAAGGACCACCTCTGTGCTGTACCCAGGAGAGACCGATCGCGTGACCTGGCTCCTTCGTTTATTTAACATCAGTATTAAGAAGTAAATTTTATTCAATCTCAGACAAAGCTTGAGAGGGCGGTAGGAACAAACGGTGATGTGAGACAATAGGTAACAGCCCGGGTTTTTCAGGGTTCTGTAGACCCCACGCGGTATGATAACGTCCACTAGCGGCATGAGACATGAGTAGTGAAGCGAGCTGTATGACCGTCCACTGACCTGGTTTTGAGCCACCTGTTGAGTAAGGTGAGAGTTGGAGAGAACCCAGCTGTCTAGGTGCCCAACTAACGACGTGACGAGCGTTTGGGGTCATCAACTATCCTCTACCTCGGCTCACAATACCACATATCTTCAAGCAGCATAGTGAAAAGCTTTTACTAATGGAAAGCTAAAGCTTTTCTCAACTGTACAAGGTCTGAGTGGCTCACTCCCTTCCGTTTCATGGAGTGATACAGGGTCACACACTGTGACCAAGAGTCCAGTGGAACTTAGAGGTGCATTTCCAAGGTTGAGAAAGGCTGGTTTGGGCCTTAAACTACGGGTGCCTGTTGGTTGTGCCTTAAGAAAACTACGGAGTGCAGGTGGAATCTATGTGTTAGGTTAGGAAGCATGGTTCACAGGTATTGGTGGACTCAGTAACTTCTTAATAATAGTGATAATATTTTTGTGTGTACTTAATACTATTTTTTCAGTTACTAATGTATGCTGTGTGTATTTAATATTTCCTTATAATTTCAATCTCAGGTATAATCCTTGTTCCCCAGAGTTGTGTTTAAGTTCGGTTAGAAGGAGTGTATCTGTTGGGGCAACAATTTTGCTGAGTGCCCTGAAGGCCTGCTCAGGGTGGAGTTAATAAGCTCTATTTTTTATACCATTTTCTCAGTGCTGGATGATACTTTGTTGAGTGCCCTTAAGGCCTGTTCATTGTAGAGTTATTAGTGTCTTATTTTTTTAATACCATTTTCTCAGTGATTGATATTTTGTTGAAAGCCTTTAAGGCCTGGTTCATGTGTGCAAGCAACATTTCTTAATACTTTAAACTTATTGTCCTCTAATGAGGCAGTGCCTGAGGTTCTAATAATTTCAACATCATGTATAACTTTTATTCCCCAGAGTAGTATTTTAAGTTCAGGTTGAGAGGTGCGCATATTGGTGTACCATTATTTGATTGTGTTTGTAGTGTTGGAGGGAATATAAGTGTAAATTTAACAGTGTGTCTCATTCATCCCAGTCACAGACGCTATCCTTCCACGGGTCACGGACAAGTCATTTTGTTTAGTAGATTTGAGTGTTCTTGTGCTGGTTCAGGATTTCTCTCAAAGGGGCGCTTCCACTGCAATTACCATATAATAATTATCTTTAATAAACCCCAAGTCAAGTGAGAAATTAAAGTCCAGTAAATTCCAACCGGTTACAAATGGTAGCAGAGCTCAGTTATTTTTATTTTGTGACTGATATTTCTGTGGTTGGGTTAATGGGCGCAATCATGGAGTGGATGGAAAAAGTAGAGTGTGTGACCCCAGCTCTACTCATGCTCGCCGTGGGAATGGGTTTGTTGTGGTTGACGGTGCGGGGTTACTCGGAGAAAAGGAGAGACAGCCCGGGGTTGGTACAGTTGAGAGAAGAGTTCGTGGAACTATTGGGAAGCTAGAGGGGAAAATCCGGGGAGAGTACCAGGAACGATTGGAACAGTTTGAAGGGAAGATCAATGGGGAATGTCAGGCATGGGCGAACCAAATCAGGGGGGAGTGTGGAGTATATGTACAACAGTTAAGGGGGGAGTACCACACACAATTGCAACAGTTAGAGAAGGAACATCAACAACACCTAGTTCAGTTGAGGGATGCACTAGATAGGGTAAAGACACAGTATAAAATACAGCACAATGAGACAATGTGGGAGATGAGGAGACACAATAGTAGAGAGGGGACTAGTCTCGGGGCCGGGTTGACCATGTCTAAGTTCGACGGTAGGCCAGGAGTAGAGGTAGGGAAGTGGTTAAGAGAGGTTGACCGAACCCTCAAGCTGCTAGACGGTGACGAAGTCGGTCGAATCCAATTCATAATAAGGCATCTTGCGGGGCCTGCGGCAGATCACGTATACAATGCACGCAGAGACTGGGAAACCATAGACGAATTAACTAGTTATTTGAAGCAGCAATACGGCGGGCAGACGGCCACATATGACGCCATTCAGAAGGTGATGAATCGGAAACAACTGAGCAACGAAACGCTTCTTGAATATTATGACGCTATGCTCGATTTAAACGATGAATTGAACCGCCATGGGCGTAAATATCATAAGGCCCTATTGGGAGATGCAATCACTCGGGGGCTAAAAAAGGAACAAAGCCGTATGTGGTTATTGAAGGAGATCCAAAAGTATCCTCAACGTAGTCTAGATGAGTGGATCACGGGGCTGAGAGAGGCGAACAAAAACGAGAGGCTTTGATGGAGGTACCGCTGACCAAGGGAAGAGAGAACAAACCGCAAACTGGGGGCTCGATTCTCCCGATGTGCTATGCGTGTGGACAAGAGGGCCACCTCAGTTTCAATTGCACGAACAGGTCCGGACCAGGAGAGAATGTCCCAAGAGGATACGTGGCCAATGGCCAGTATCGAGTTGGAAATAACAATCGGAACTGGCGGTCGGGAAATGGTCAAGGCCAGGCAGACCCCGCCAACCGTTCCTGGCCTCACCAATAGATTCCACCGGCGATGTTATGAACCAAGAGAGAGTGGACCCGTGGTCAAGCGTGGTCCGCATGACAAATTTAATCACGACAGAAGGTACCTTAAGGTTGAAAGCAGAGTGTCCTAAGGTTTCCATGCTGGTAGCCGGTCGTGAAATGTGGGGTTTAGCAGATACTGGGGCAGAAGTGTCGTTAATTGATGAACACTTCTACAGTCGGGAGCTGGAGCCTGCAGGCGTGGTGTTGCAGCCCACTCCAATAAGGGTAAAAGGGCGTCAGGGTTTCCAGTGCCGTGTGTGGGGAGTATTCGGGTCACTATGGTCGTATGTGGGGTGGAAGTCACTGATGTGGGGATGTTGGTTTGTCCAGGGATTGAGACCCAGGGTAAGGGGCAATCGCATGTTGGGTTGTTGGGGATGAATGTGCTGGGGGAGGTTGCGGAGATCTGGCCGCACATGTATCACTTGTGCAGGGAAGCCAGGAGCATGAAGTTAGGCAGTTATGTGCAATAGAGGCCATCAGCCTGGGGTATTGTACGACGGAGAGGAAGAAAAGCCCAACCATTCCTCCCCGGAGTACTCGGTTGCTGTCAGTATGTGTTTCCTCATTAAGCCAGGTAGCTAACAAAGAAGTAGTGATTGAACCTCTAACAATGGAGGATGAAGGTTGGATGCCTGAGGGTGAGATAGTGTTGCCGACAGCTGTAAGAATGGTGAGAGGCACGACCCAGGTGTTGGTGGCAAATCTGTCTGATCGTCATAGGAACTTGAGGGGCAATTGGCGGATTGGGAAAGTGGTTTCTGGGACGGAAGTCGAGGCAGACATCAGTGAGGAGGTGTATGTGAGGACAGTTCAACTGGATGCCCATACGGAGGTCAAAGTGCACACGGAGAATATGAATGAGGAACAAGAGCGTGCAGTTAGGGGTTTAATAGAAGGGTTCAGTGATATTTTTGAAGGGGAGGGCCAGCCCATAGGAAAGGCTATTGGAGTTCAGCATGAGATCCCAGTGACTACAGACAGGCCAGTTAGGGTGCCATATCGGAGGATCCCTCCAAACCAGGTACCAGAGGTGAAGCAGCACATTAGCCAGCTGTTAGATCAGGGAGTAATTCAGCATAGTGAGAGTCCGAACTCTGCCGCCATTATAGTAGTGAGGAAAAAGAACGGAAAGCTGAGGTTGTGCATTGACTATCGTGACTTAAATAAGGTCACGGTACGTGATGCGCTAACTCTGCCTAGGATAAATGAAACTCTAGAATCTCTGACGGGGGCCCAGTTTTTCTCAACGTTTGATCTGGCGGCGGGATATCACCAGATAGAAGTAAAACCTTCAGACCGTCAAAAGACTGCCTTTAGCACAAGCTTCGGACACTTTGAGTACAGGCAACTGCCTATGAGATTGTCAAATAGTCCGGGAACCTTTCAGAGATACATGGAGCGGATTTTAGGGGATAAGATTTTCTCCTCGTTGCTTGTATACCTTGATGATGTGCTGGTGCTAAGTACAATAGATCAGCATATAGTCAGATTGAGGGAATTATTTTGCAGGATGAGGGAGAGTAACTTAAGATTTAAACCTAAAAAGTGTGAAATAATGGCTTCCAAAGTAAGTTATTTAGGGTATCAGGTGTCAGCTGAAGGCATCACAGCTGATCCTGAGAAGATTAGGGTAGTAAGAGATTGGCCAGTCCCTCAGACGGTGAAAGATGTGCGGTCTTCTGTAGGGTTCACATCATCTTATAGGAAATTTGTTAAGGGGTTTACCCAAATAGCTGCTCCACTGCATGCGTTGATGCATGGGAAATCTAAGGATCGGGTAGATAGAGAGGAACAGCAGCAGGCTTTTGAGAAACTGAAAGACAGGGTGACGCAGACACCGGTGTTGGCTTACCCAGATTTCACTGAGGAGTTTATATTAGAGACAGATGCAAGTTTTAGTGGGCTAGGTGCAGTGCTGTCCCAGCGGAAGGATGGCAGGTTACATCCGGTGCTATGCAAGTCGGGGCCTGAGGAAATCAGAACGTAACATGAATAACTATAGTTCTCGTAAGTAAGAGATGTTAGCACTCAAATGGGCAGTAGTGGATAAATTCAGGGATTATTTGGCAGGGAAACATTTCACAGTCTATACAGATAACAACCCACTCAGTCACCGCGAGAAGGCTAAACTAGGTGCCGTGGAAAGTAGGTGGAATGCGGATCTCGAGCAGTTTAACTTTACTATAGAGTACAAGCCGGGGAAGAACAACATTGTGGCGGATACTCTATCTAGAATCCCGGCGGAACAGGAGGAAGATAGTGAAGAAGAGTATACAGCGATGCATGTACTAGAGGAGAACGGGGCAGGAAGGAAGGAACTGTGGACGATGGATGGGCTGCGTAAGGAGCAAGAAGACATGAACAATATGACAGAACTGCGAAGATGGTTGGCGGGAGAGCTGCCGGAGGATGAGGTACAGGTAGAGCTCCAAAATGATGATTTCCGCAAGATGTACCGAGCTAGGAAATCCCTGATCGTAAGAGAAGATGTTGTCTGGCATAGAAGACCCGAAGGGAAGAATCTATGGAGGGAGGTGCCAGTGTTATCTCCAAACTTGCAGGAGGCTTTGACTAGAGCCTGCCACGACGAGTTTGGCCATCAGGGGCGAGATCGCACTCAGTCACTGGTGCAGGAGCGAGGTTTCTGGCCAGGCATGGGAGAAACAGTGCGAGACTACATAGCCAGCTGCGAGAGGTGTGGAGTAGCAAAAGATGAAGTGCCAAAACCCCAACTGCATGTAGGGACGATTGAAGCTGCCAAACCATTAGAGACACTGGCCGCAGATTTCACCTTGCTGGACAAGCGGCAAGGATTTAAGAGTGTCCTGATAATGGTTGATATATACACTCGTTACACTTGGGCCTTTCCCACCAAAGACCAGAAGGCCTCGACGATTGCAAAGATCCTGGTAAATTAGATATTCATGGCAGTGGGTGCCCCTGAGCGACTGTTGACCGATCAGGGAAGAAATTTTGGCAGCGCACTGGTCCGACAAACTTGTGCCACCTTTGGGGTGAAGAAAATAAGGACGTCATCATATCACCCACAGGGAAATGGTATGGTGGAACGGTTCAATCGAACCCTGCACGGTCTGCTGGCCACCCTCGAGGAAGAGGAAAAGAATAGGTGGCCAGAGCATCTGCAGGCAGTGGTGTCACAATATAACGCGACTCCGCATGCCACGACAGGGTTTTCCCCATTCCTGTTGTTTCACGGGAGAGAACCAAACCTGCCGTTTGACCTTAGGCCGGAAGTAGACCCAGAGCCGGTAGATGAGTGGGTGATGGTGATTAGAGACCGGCAACGAAGATTGCAGGAAGCAGTGGAGATCAATGTGCGGAGACGTAAGGAAATAAACAGAAGGAAAAGAGAAGAGAAAGCCCACGAGAGTAGCTGGGAAGTGGGCCAGGAGGTTTTGCTGAGGAACAATGTAAAAATAGGCCGGTGTAAGCTCCAAAACCATTGGTTTGACACGAGATAGCACATTGTTGAGGTCCTAAATGCAAAGCCTGGTTTATACCGCATTGAGCCCAGTAGGGGAGAAGACCTGGAAGCGAGAGTGGAAAACCGGAGCAACTTGAAGGCTGCTCCACCCCTAAGGCATCCGGGAGACCCAGCGATGGATGAATCTGAAGATGAAGACGAGGAGCCCCCACCCCAGTTGAGCAAGATGAAGAGAAGTAGTTCAGAGAGGTCGATCGAGCCTCCAACTGAAAGACGAAGCCGACAAATTACAGTTTAGGTGCTCCTGTTAATGAGAAAATGCAGGTTGTCGAGGGTGAGTTGGAGGAGTCGTGAGTAGGGCAGAGGGGATTGGAGAGATGGTTAGGTCAGAAATGTGCGTTGAGTAGTGGTTGCTGTCATTAGCGGGACTAAGTTGCTGTCATGAGCGGGATTGAGTGTATGGTTGTAATGGCCAGGTCCTCACTAATATGGACTGTTACATTGTCAGAGGGCTGGTCTGCCGGCATGAGGTTCGGAGATGTGGATTGAGTTGATCGTTGAAGACGCGAGAGAGTTCGTGTGGACTGAGTATTGTTTGACATTGGTTCCTCTTAGTTCAAGGGCCAGGCCAAAGGAGAGTATGCAGGATGTGGATTTGGTATTATTTTTGACATTGGTTCTCTAGCTTAAGGGAGAGGCAAAAGGGGAGCTTGTATGTTCTGGCTGGTTTTGAATTGGGCTAGGCAAGAAATGGAGTTGCTGGCTACGAGTTGGAATCGGGCAGAGTTGAAGGTGGTTTGTAAGTTGTTCTCTCAGCACATGAGGACAGTGCTGTCTTTTTTTAGGGGGGTCGAGTGTTAGCGAGAGAGAGAAGAGGAGAAGAGAAGACGGCAATGCTACGTTTAGCACGTTAAAGGGGTGAGATGCAGTTTCTTAGAACAAATTTTTGGGGGGGTCGTATGCATGTTTTTCTCAGCACATAAGGACAGTGCTGTCTTTTTTTACGGGGGTCGATTGTAATATTCAGAAATTCAGTGTAATTTCAAACGCCGCGCCATTGGAGAGACTGAGTTCAAGGTCGTTTGAGGGAAAACCGCGCTCTCGCATGTAGCGAGAGTTTGTGGAACTAGGCCTATATGATATTAAATGTAAATTACCGAGTTAATAGGGACGCGAATGATGAAATTAAATATCGGTTATTAAATTGAAAATAATTATACATCGTTTCCCAGTCTGAAAATGTTGCGTACGTCCTAATTAAGCTGTTAATCGTCTGATAAATTAGTCACTCCTGAAAAGCGTGAACCAGTGAGCAAGCGTGGCTGGGCAGCTGTGAGAGAGGTCAAGGACCACCTCTGTGCTGTACCCAGGAGAGACGGATTGCGTGTCCTGGTCCCTTCCTTTATTTAACATCAGTATTAACAAGTGAGTTTTATTCAATCAGACAAAGCTTGAGGGGGCGGTAGGAACAAACGGTGATGTGAGACAATAGCTAACAGCCCGGGTTTTTCAGGGTTCTGTAGACCCCACGCGGTATGATAACGTCCACTAGCGGTATGAGACACGAGTGGTGAAGCGAGATGTATGACCGTTCACTGACCTGGGTTTGAGCCACCTGTTGAGTATGGTGAGAGTTGGAGTGAACCCAGCTGTCTAGGTGTGCAACTAACGACGTGATGATCGTTTGGAGTCATCAACTCTCCTCTGCCTCTGCTCACAATACCACATATCTTCAAGCAGCATAGTGAAAACCTTTTACTAATAGGAAGCTAAAGCTTCTCTCAACTGTACAAGGTCTGAGTGGCTCACTCCCTTCCGTGTCATGGATGTACTGGGGGCAAAGTGAAGCCAGCTGAGTGATACAGGGTCACACACTGGGACCAAGGCTGGTTTGGGCCTTAAACTACGGGTGCCTGTTGGTTGTGCCTTAAAAAAATTACGGAGTGCAGGTGGAATCTATGTATTAGGTAAAGAAGCATGGTTCACTGGTATTGGTGGACTTAGTAACTTCTTAATAATAGTGATAATATTTTTGTGTGTACTTAATACTATTTTTTCAGTTACTAATGTATGCTGTGTGCATTTAATATTTCCTTATAATTTCAATCTCAGGTACAACCCTTGTTCCCCAGAGTAGTGTTTAAGTTAGGTTAGGAGGTGTGTATCTGTTGGGGTAACAATTTTGCTGAGTGCCCTGAAGGCCTACGCAGGGTGGAGTTAATAAGTTCTATTTATTATACCATTTTCTCAGTGCTGGATGATGCTTTGTTGAGTGCCCTTAAGGCCTATTCATTGTAGAGTTATTAATGTCTTATTTTTTGAATACCATTTTCTCAGTGATTGATATTTTGTTGAAAGCCTTTAAGGCCTGGTTCATGTGTGCAAGCAACATTTCTTAATACTTTAAACTTATTGTCCTCTAATGAGGCAGTGCCTGAGGTTCTAACAATTTCAACATCATGTATAACTTTTATTCCCCAGAGTAGTATTTTAAGTTCAGGTTAAGAGGTGCGCATATTGGTGTACCATTATTTGATTGTGTTTGTAGTGTTGGAGGGAATATAAGTGTAAATTTAACAGTGTGTCTCATTCATCCCAGTCACAGACGCTATCCTTCCACGGGTCACGGACAAGTCATTTTGTTTAGTAGATTTGAGTGTTCTTGTGCTGGTTCAGGATTTCTCTCAAAGGGGCGCTTCCACTGCAATTACCATCTAATAATCTTTAATAAACCCCAAGTCAAGTGAGAAATTAAAGTCCAGTTAACTTTACCACTGCCCTATCTAAACCTGTCTGAGATCGAATGAGACTTACTTGTTATACTGTAATAGTGCAACACAGGTGACTAGGCCACGTGACTATTTCTGTGGACGGACGCGCAGGGACGTCCTGTAGGTCCAATCGCTTTCACGTGACTGAGGACCAGCCAGCGTCGCGTCTCTCCAAGGCGCTAGCTTAGGCCTACGTGACATATTTTCCGCCTAACTAATAACTCCTTGGGACACCCGTGACATTATTCAGACTGATAAACGATCTATAATAATTTCAAATTCAATTATAGTCCCTTAACTTCATTAATCGCATCATTATTAATTCGGCAAATTACATTTAATATCATATAGGCCTAGTTCCACAACCTCCCACTATGTGCGGGGAGCGCTCTCTTCCCTCAGACGACCTTGGAAGCTCCGTATCGCTAATTGCAGGGCATTTGAAATTTCTGAATATTACATATATATATATATATATATATATATATATATATATATATATATATATATATATATATATATATATATATTGATAAAATCACACGGGAAAATGGAAACAACGGAGTGTGATTTTATCAAGATTTATCTTATTCACGTTTTCATTGTGGATTTTCATAAAATATATATATATATATATATATATATATATATATATATGCAAGTAAATCACTGTAGGCGCGCGTGATCTAGGTATATGCTGATAACCACAAGGAAAGAAGAAAACACGAAGTTCCCGAGCGCTTTCGTGTAATTCACATCTTGTGGTTATCAGCATATATATATATATATATATATATATATATACAATCAACGACCTCACCAGCAAGGAATCGAACCCTCGACCTACTGGGTGTGACTAGGGAGCGCTTACCGGCTAGGCCACAAGGACACTAAAAGCAGTTCTAGACTCTGTTATATTTCACACAAAGCCTGTTCATCGAGCTGAAGGCGCCGTGAACCTCATTGGGAAACTGCCCGTGCCACGTATGTGGCACGGGCAGTTTCCCAATGAGGTTCACGGCGCCATCAGCTCGATGAACAGGCTTTGTGTGAAATATAACAGAGTCTAGAACTGCTTTTAGTGTCCTTGTGGCCTAGCCGGTAAGCGCTCCCTAGTCACACCCAGTAGGTCGAGGGTTCGATTCCTTGCTGGTGAGGTCGTTGATTGTATGTTCAAAGTCCGCGTGTTAAATGGACTAAAAATGAAGTATATATATATATATATATATATATATATATAAATGAAACAATGGAGCACCTTAGCTTTCGTCTTTATTCAAGACATCTTCAGAGGCAACTGAATTACATTGACAGAGGAAGCTTAAGTACACATGGTGAACCTACTAAACATGAGGTCAGGTCATAAACATGACATCCACTAATCCGCACACCATCACCACCACACACGCAATGGACTTGTTACATGGAAAACGTAGTTTCATAACGAAGAGGAAAACCATGGAAAACACAAACATCTTAACTAAGTTGTGTTTCTTTAATCATTAATGTTTTGGAAAAAAAAGCATTTTCAATCATCAGAGCCTAGAAAACAAAAAGTGGATCACCTGAAGAATCGTCGCCCCAGAATCCGGCAGGATGACAATTCTTCATGTGGGTCAGGAGCCTCCACGGTTGTTAATCTTCAGGTTAGTGGAGTCAGGGCCCTCCAGTCAGGTAGGAGGACTATATAATAGTAAGTGGGCTCAAAATTTTTTAGTCATAATCATCAGTCGACCATGGCACACAATACCTCCCAAACTGTCGTCCTACCACTGTTGTGTGATGATTCCTCTAAAGTTATTTTGTGGCTTCAACAAACAGACTTTTAAAGAGTGAAGTGAAGTGTGATACTTGTGATAACTGGAGGAATTGGACAAAATGCACCAGATCGAAGGATGGTTTTCTGCGGAAATGCCAAACAAAAGACTGCCTGAAGTATAAATCCACTAAGTCTATAAGAATAGGATCTTTTTTTGCCCGTTCTAATATTTCATTTCAGAAGTGGGTTCATGTTATGTATCTTTGGAGTGAGCTTATTGGAGAAACAGCAGCAGGCCGTCAGGTGAACCTCTCTGAGAAAACGATGATTGACTGATGTCAAGCTTTTTTAGGGAGGTCTATACTGTGTACTTTGAAGCAAATCCAATCAAACTTGGCGGACCTGGGATCACCGTAGAAATTGATGAATCTTGCTTCTCCCATAAGCCGAAACATCATCGTGGACGTGCACTACACTCTCCTATTTGGGTTTTCAGTATCGTCGATACGAGCAGGAGCCCTTCGATTGGCTACATGGAAATTGTCGAGACAAGGGATGCTGCCATCCTTCTTCCTGTAATACTCAAAGTGGTTGAGCAAGGATTAGTCATTCACAGTGATGAGTGGAGAGCATACCGCAATATTCAAGGTCTTGGATACACGCACAGAACTGTGAACCACTCAGTCAATTTTGTGGATGTGAATACTGGTGTGCACACACAAATGATTGAACCATATTGGAACAAGACCATGCGTGGCTGCAAGCGAAGCTTTTTAAATTCTTACCTTCAAGAATTCGTGCTTTTCTGATAATCCTCTGGAAATTTTTTGTCAACACATTGCTGTTCAGTACCCTTTGTAATATGCATCACAATGAAGAAGCATAACACAAAGGAATATATTTATGTTATCCTAACTATACATATTATATTCACTGTGGGCTGGGGCGACGATTCTTCAGGTGGGATATCCAGGGTGACAATTCTTCAGGTGGACATTCTGGGGCGACGATTCTTCGGGTGATCCCAAAAGTTTTAAAAAGTAAAAAAAATACAGGTGATGTACAATAAAAACGTTCAATATACTAACATTTCCCTTCCGTAAAATTAAAAAAAAGAGCATTATAATTTAAAACCGATAACAATGACGAGAGATTTACGCACAAAACTAAAATCAGAAAAAATATATAGATACAGGGGGGTATTACCTTAATTTAGACAAGCCTTAGTGCGAAAAACAACAATTCACTGGAAGCCATAACACAAATGGATGGCTTTTCTTTATACTGATGCAAGGCTTCCATAATGAGAAGGTTCGTCTCACAGTTGCTCCTGACAAGAATTGAGAAATCAGACGGCGAAACGGGTGGTCATGGTGGTGGGCGTGGTTACGGATAGCTGAATGTGGTGGTTGTGTGAATTGTTGTGTAGAACGTGTTAGAACTTCCTAGTCAGTCAGTCAACCGTTTCTTCTCAGAGGGTAAATTACAAGACTGGTAGGACAACTGTAGATAATTGTTGTGCAAGTATTGTGGAATTGTTGTGAGCGATATAAAGGGAAAAGACTAAGAAATTGTACACTGGTACTGCTATGCCATAACTTATCAGCTTGAATTACGTTAAAGATTAATATACTAATGAGGGCAAATATGGCGCAACAAAAACAAAAATAAAATTGGCAACTCAGCACAACTTAGTCCAAGGTTCGATCACAGCCCTCACTTTATCCCAACAGTTCAGGAGTGAAGGTTTGGAATTACACATTACAAGAGATTTAAGTAAAAATGAATAACAAAAAAAAATACCATATTAATGTGTAGGTTCCATAAGATAAATTAAATCAAGAGAATAAAGAATAAATATAATCCTTAATAAGCCACTAATATATACACAGTGAATAAACCATGAACTACTTTGTAATATCACCTTTGATTGTACTTTACACAAAATAAATAATAATTGAGCAGCACTGAATAGATAATATACTCAACTAAACCTTATTTGAAAAGGTATCCACCACAGACAAACTGAGATTTCCTCCTACTCCCAAGGCCAGCCAGTGACTGACATCGCTCTATACTCCAGGAACTACAAACCTAATACTAAACTTAATCAACTCCCACATTAAGCTGCAAAAATACCTACTTACATACAGACAATTATTTTATGTACCAACTAGAAGGCCTGCTCACACATTATTACACAAAATTATATTTACTTAACTTGTGGGTAACATGCCTAAAAAATATTTCACTGCACAGCTCAATGCACCACTGTACATTACGCCATACGTAACAGTATTATATATTCGAATTGTGGAGTCAAACTGTGAAGACATTACCCTGTGAACAGTGTTGTGAAGAATAAGTGATAATTAAAGATAGTACAGTTCATAAGTGTGTTCCTGTGATCTGGTGGAAATCTATCTACCTGTTGTGTGTCTGTAAACTGATACCGATCGTCGGGAAATTACCGGAGACTGGCAGGACAGCCAGTGGTAATTTGACGAGGCATGTGATATATATCTACTGCTTCTATATACACCCGACCTGGCCTCTGGTAACCAGCGGTGGAAGTTGGGTAGGTGTTGGAAAGCAGGGTTATAAGGTTAGCTTAACATACATCGGTAAGGGGAGGGGGGGTGAGTAACTCAAAACTAGTGATTTACGATAGAATTGAAAGTCTAAATCGTTCATAAGACATCGCAAACCATCAGAAGAAACCATAGTCTGCATGCCTAAGTACAGGGATGATCAAGACTTAAAATTTACCCAATATAGCCGCCTATCTCGAATCTAAAAATCAAAATACATATGGGGTAGTTATAGTAAAATTTTACCCATTAATTAATATAAATGATGATATATCCCAGTGGTTCATTATTGCATCATCAAAACAATAACATCACTATGCTGTTATGTTTAGCTAGCATCAGGCATTATCAAAACAAAATTCAGACAATGTTATTACTTCTAAATTTACTCGTATCTCCATTAGTACTGATATACTCTGTAAATGCGCTAAAAAAAAGAGAAAGTCTGCCAGGTAAGAGTACATGACAGCTGAGCTGGTGTGAACATGTGAGTTTTGTATGTTCAAAAGAACATAAGAATGGAGGAAATTGCAGCGGGTCATACTGGGCACTCCCATTTACACCCAACCCCAATCGCTCATATATCCACCCAACCTACAGTATGTTTGAAACTGCTCTTCACGGCACATTTCTTCACTTACGAAATGTCCATGACTTGACCATAAAGATAAAAACACTCTTAAAACTTTCCTGGACGTGAAATTTGGGGTCTGAAGAGGCCATCCTTTTTACTCCCTACGACTGCAGCCCAGTGGTGTTTGAAACTAGTGATGTCATTCCAAATGGCAGTCCTGTTTCTAGAGAAATAGAGTTACTCGACTATTATAGCAGGACTTTAAACTTTTATTACAAATTATATTACACTGTATCACTCAACGAGCGTGGCAGAGTGTATTTCTTGTGTTTGCCCAGCACCGTCAACTCGTCCATTCTCAAACTAGATCTGTTTCTAGAGCTGATATAATTTCATCTATCAATGCGGATCTGTGCAGCATCTCCGAATGGGGAGGTAAGAGCTTGGTTAAATTCAATATCCTGCTGTACCACTGTACAGACTCTTCCCAGTAAACTGCATCAGTGAAGATTGTGTTTCATTGAGCCGTCAGTAACCAAATAGAACCAATTACTTTTTTCAAATTAGATGATCTCCCACCAATCACATTTCAGGGCGCAATCATTCTGCCAAATTCTAAAATTGATATATTAAGTCTCACCATTTCCTTTAATATGTCATTGAAACCACAAATCCAAAACATTGCTAAAGCTGTACAGATGCCGTAACTACTTCACTCCTGAGCGGTTTTTTCAAGTTTATAAGGGATTCATTCGTCTTAACTTGGAGTACTGCTCTTGTATCTTGGGTGACTTTTCTTCTGTCCAACTGTTAGATGGGGTGGATTCAAAGGCATTTCCTCTTATTAACTCTCCTCCTTTAGTCGATAATCTCTCTTTCCTGTCTCTTCGCCGCATTGTTGCTTCACTCTCTCTCTCTTTTACAAGTATTTTAACGAGCAATGTTCGGTGGATTTGGCATCCTGTGTACCGCCGGCAAAGCCGTGGGCTCGTAACATTCGAGATGCCCACCGTACATCCTTCTTTCCTTACACAGCCAACTGTGGAATGCTTTGCCTTCTCCTGTGTTTCCATACTTATACAATCTGTCTCACTTCAAAAAGCTGGTTTTCCGGCATCTTTGTGGTGTATATTGATATACGCTTTTTCTTTTCTATTTTTAATTTCCTTTTACTTTTATATTTTCACCCCCCAGGCCCCGTTGTAGGTCGATGACCTTTGCCCGGGTGGCCTGTATCCCGTAAAAAAAAGACAGGTGACGATTTAATAAAGACTGCAGATACACATAAGGCTAACTTGGTTAGTTTCAGAGCCACTGCTGGATACTATCTATAGTCTATACATTTCATTTTGATTACTATAACACAGGTCAGGTTAGAGAGTTGTTTATATGAAATCTTGTGTTTTAGCTGTGAGAATACGAACTAACATTCTCTGCCAACTTTAAAAGATAAAGAAACATTTTTGATTTACTTCTGGATTTCAAAAAAAACCTAAGCAGATAAAGCCATTACAATAATTTGATAATTTTGAGTTCACAAGATCAATGAATTCGGCTCGATGCATTATAGTTTATGTATATGTTCTGGGTACCAAGTTCTATCTACAGGAGCGAACACAAACACCTGTAGAGTTTTCGTAGGTTCTATTTACTGGACAAATAGAGATACACAAGCGAGGTGACTCTCCTTACTCTGTCTGGGGGGTCAACTAGCCTTTCAGGCGACATGTGGCAAGTGATACATTAGCAGCTTCCATATGTTGCCAGGCACATTAATTAAGCGTGTGGGACATGGTAAATACATTGCCACACGCTGCTAGCTAGGCTGAATAAATGATGTATATAAATGGAGCACATACATAATATACATACAGCATACATAAAATACATACACCTCCCTTCCCCCCTATACGCTCATAGCAAAGTCTTGACCGGACCTTTTCTTTTGGATCCGTTCTGAACGTCGAGAGTCTTGATCACTGGGGAGGGTATGGGACTCAACACTGGTGGCGGGGTCAGCAGAAGGCGTTGTTACGGGGCGAAGACAACGGCGGTTCCTCCACCACATACGACCACTGGGTAACCGCACCTGGTAGTCCCGTGACCTACCGAGACCATGACTTGGGTGTCAACAATCAACTTGGGAAGGGGACGGGCATGGTCGTTGTAGCGGGCGACGACATCATGAACACGTTCGGCGGCTCGGCGATCACAATCCTCTGTCTTGGCCTGCCACTCCTTGGAGAAGGATTGAGGGTGAGCAGGGACACAAGAACGAAGGGGGCATCCATACAAGACCTGGGCAGGGGAGCGTCCGGTGTAATTGGGTGTGTTGTGGAGTTCAAGAAGACCCCGGTCGAAGTCCTCGCAGTCAATATTCCCAGAAGGGGCCACTTTGAGGATGAGGTGCTTCAGGGATTTGACAGCAGCCTCAGTGTGGCCGTTGGACTGCGGGTAATGGGGCGATGACAACACATGCCGGACTCCTCATAGGTCAAGGAACACAGCAAAGTCCCGGCTTGTGAACTGAGGCCCTCCGTCGGTTCGCAGGCGTACAGGAACGCCCACGTCACGGAAGTAGTGGCGGAACTTGCTGATGGTGGCGGCAGACGTCGTGTCATTACCGCACTTGATGACAACCGGCCAACCAGAGAGACGGTCCACGATAACGAGGAAGGACTTTCCTGACGCACAGAAAAAGTCGGCCGACACAGACTCAAAGGGGCGGATGGGGTTTTCGTCACTCATGAAGGGTTCCTGCTGCTGGCTGGGTTGTAATACTTGGCAGGGCTCACACGCACGGACAACAGTGGAGATGTCGGAATCGATGCCGGGCCAGAACACAGTCTGTCGTGCACGTCGTTTGGTGGCCTCAGCTCCACGGTGACTGTCGTGAAGGCGAGCTAAGACGTGGGGACGTGAGGCAGCAGGGACAATTACACGTGCTCCGTACACAACAAGGTCCCCGTCGCAGTAGAGTTCATCACGGAGTTTCCAATACGGGAGCAGGGTGTTGTGACGATCGTAGTGGTTGCTAGGGAATCCATTCCTCACACACTCGACGAGTCGGACGTAGGAAGGGTCATCTCGGGCTGCTGTTCGAAGGTCCTCCATTGCCTTGTCGTCATCTGGTGACAGGTCCGAACGAAGGGATTGGACGGCGTGTAGGGTGACCACAGTCCTGACGGAAAGAGCGAGGTCGGCGTCCAGCACATGGTCTTCTGGAGTCGGGCGGCTGACAGGAAAGCGGGATAAGGCATCAGGGATGCAGAGCTCCTTACCAGCACGCCACACTGCTGTGAAGATGAACGCCGAAAACTTCTCCTTCAGACGCTGGAGGGGAGGGTTCTCAACGGCGTCCGGCGTGTAGTGGTTGAGGATCGGGACAAGCGGGCGATGGTCGGTCACTAGGTGAAAGTATTGCAGGCCCATGAGGAAAAACCTTTACTTTGACATCGCCCAAACCACAGCCAACGGCTCCAACTCAATAGTGGCGTAGCGCGTCTCGGTGTCAGAGAGGAAACGCGAGCCACACTGGACGAGCCGGAACTGCCCTTCACCATGATCCTGCAATAGGGTGTATCCCACGCCGTACAAGCGTGAGGCATCTGTCTGCAGAACCGTCGGCAAGGCTGGGTCAAACGTGGCGAGGACAGGTGGACTAGACAGGGCCTGTTTCACTTGCTGGAAGGCCTTGTCGTGGTCGGGGGTCCATAGGAATGTCCCCTTGGGGCTCATCAGGGGGCTAAGTGGTTGGGCAGCTGCGAAGATGTCCGACGAAAACTCTGCTAATTGGTTGACGAGACAGATGAAGGACCTCAAGTCGGTGAAGTTGGCAGGGGTGGGAAAATCCGTGATGGCGCGGACTTCTCCGGGTCAGCTGCAGTGCCATTCCCTGAAAGGGTGTACCCACAAAAGTCCACTGAAGAGACGGCCAGAACAAACTTGTCGGCATTTAGGGTGATGCCGTGCTTCCGGCACCTGTTGAGTACCTCGTAGATACGGCAGAGGTGATCCATGTAATCCTCATCATACACGAGTATGTCGTCGACCACTTTCACGCAGTTTGCCAGATCTTGTAGAGCCATATCACCTCGAAGGCAGAAAGCATCTCCTGTAGCGGCGAATCCCATGGGGCCGCGGTAATAACTGTAACGTCCATGCGGGGTGATGAAAGTTGTAAGTGGTCGGTCTTCTTCGGCAAGCTCTATCTGCCAGTATCCACACAGGGCGTCCATCGTCGTGAAGAAACGCGCCTTCGGGTTCACACTGCGTATAGCTGCAAAGGTGTGTGGGAGAAGGGTGCGCAAGGACGAAACACCTGGCTGTTGAGCTTGGAGAAGTCAGTGGTGATCCGAACACCACCCTTGGGTTTTGCGACGACTAACATAGGGTGACACCATGGAGACGGGTCATCACCGGTTGGTGCAGTAATTTTTTGGGCGACCATGGAATCCAGCTCGTTTTTGACCGCATCACGGAAGGCCAGGGGGACCAGTCGAGGGGTGTAGATAGCGAAGGGCTTCGCGTCGTCCCTCAAGTGGATCCTCATGGGGGGGCCTACCATCTTCTTGAGAGGCTTGGATTCCAGAGCGGACTTGGTCACCAGAACGTCGCTGAATTCCTTCAGGAAGTACTTCCGAGCATCCGAAGGAGAGGTGTCACTGGCAAGAGGTAGGGGTAGGGCGACAGCAGGGTCGTTGCTGCTCCCTTTTTGCACCCTGTTGGCGTGTTTTACCTCAAGAATAGGTTTGGGGAAGCCCTGGGAGATGATGGCCAACTCTTGACAATGTCTGTAGGACAGCAAAGGAGTCGGGACACCATTATACACATCAATCTAGGCTTGACACGACCTGTTGCCAAAGGTGGCCTGTGCTTGGAATGAACCCAGGGCCGGGGCCATCTGTGAACCATCTGCCGTGAAGCAGAGATCCTTAGGGGGCGGTCCTAGATTACTTGGAGAGAGCCCCAAACATTGCAAATGCTGGGGACCGATGACTGTCGCATCAGCGCCGGTGTCGGGCAACATCTGAAGACGGGATGACACACTGCCATAGGTCACGATGACGCTGATGTGCTGGGGAACTTTGGTCCTGGGACGCGAAAGGGAGTACACCTTCCTAATATGGCTCGAGCGTTGTCCAGGGTCGTCATGCTTCTGAGTGGACGACTGTGGGCGGCCCTCACTGGTGGAAGGGCGCTGCTGCTTCCGCCGACGCTGTCCCTTGGGATTGTTGGTAGGGCAACACTTGTCGTAGTGGCCCAGACGACCCCACACATTGCACTGGACGTGTTTGGCTGGGCACCGTACTGTGAGTGACCAGTGGCCCTTACGGTCACAACTGTTGCAGATAGACTCAGCAGCTGGACACACACCTGTGTTCCGTGCTGCTTACCACAGTTGTTAAAAAAAAAGCCGGCGTGGGCGTGGTGGGCGAAGGCGTTGGAGTAGACTTCTTGTCCTTGTACCGGGATACAGCGCATACTGCTGTAGGGGGAGCTCGGATGGCAGAGGTGGCACACCTGGCAGCCTCATAGGAGCGACATATTGTCAACTCATCCTTAATAGAAGAGGAAGAGTCGAGGGAGGTGAGGCGTTGGACAAGCTCTTCGTCCTTAACACCCATCAGGATCACCTGCTTCAACTGGGTCTCCTCGCACTGCTGGTGGTTACCTGGGCATATATCTACCTCTTCTGAGGCTCTCTTGAGTCATACATAAAAGGCATCAAAAGTCTCGCCCTCCATCTGTCTACAGCTAAACAATTCCCTCCTGCGTAGAGCTTCATTCTGCTGCCCTCTGATGTGTCGTTGTAGAATATCCAGTACCTCCTCTACGGACAACGAAGAGGTCGAAGGTACCTGCAATGTATGTTCCAAGACACGTTGTGTTTCCATAGACAGGCACATACGCAGCTGAATAATTTTTTTAGGCTGTGACAAGCTCTGGAGATCCACCATTGTAGCATAATCAGTCCACCGTCGCCGCCATTCGAGATAAGTCGGGAAATTCACATCAGGCTTCTCGATGGGTGGTGTTTGAGCAGCCGCTTTAGGTGGGGCTGGGGGGCGTGAAGAATGCGTTGATGAGGTATCTGAACCAGTCGATACAGAGGCAGTGTTAGAGCCAGAGGCTTGGTTAACAGTGAGGCAAGATATCAAAGCTTCAAACCGTGCACTGTCTTCCAATCTCCGTTGGTGGTCTCTCTCTGCCTCAGCTTGCCTCCTTTTTTTCATCCTCCACACGTCTTTTAGCTTTGTCGTGACGCCTTTCATCCCTCATAAACTTCACTGAAGCAATTATCTCTGAAGACAATGCTGAAGATCGAGGTGAAGGGCTGCGCGATGTGGTGGGAGCTGGAGCGTCCTGTTCAGCCTGGTCATCCATCTCTGCAGAGCTGTCATCCAACTGACTCATCCAGGTGTTGGCTCCACGACTGCGTAAGGCACGAGACATAATTACTTAATCTGTGTACCATGTCTTAAATCAGCGTTGACTGGTCAGCCCGTTGTATCAACAAGATCTGAGACAAAAAAAAATAATTAAATGCACAGATAAGTAGATTATATATATAAAATATATATAAAGGGATGACTGCGGTCAGTGTGTTCGTGCGTGTGTGTATGTGTGTGTGGTCGGGCAGTGTCTTGGTGGGAGGGAGAGGCAGGGACTCACAGTCAGTCGTCAGTTACCCTCTAGATGCAGCCGGAGGAGGTTCAACTGAACTCTACTCCACACAAATGCCCTGAACATGCCTTCCACCTTGGGAATCCTTTAGAACAAGGTCACACATTTATAGCACTACACATACAATGCACTTATACACTTCACAGGAGCTTGCTGTCACTGACACTGCTCAAAGTTGTTATAAATTCAAACAAGTTAGGGTTGACGACAGAGCAGGGGTCCATATGCCGGTTTTGCCACAAACTTTACACACTTCACATGTATAGTGGTCCAGTTAATTAGCACACTGCGCCATGTATATGTTCTGGGTACCAAGTTCTATCTACAGGAGCGAACACAAACATCTGTAGAGTTTTCGTAGGTTCTATTTCCTGGACAAACAGAGATACACAAGCAAGGTGGCTCTCCTTACTCTGTCTGGGGGGGGGGGGGGGGGTCAACTAGCCTTTCAGGTGACATGTGGCAAGTGATACAAAAGCAACTGCTATATGTCGCCAGGCACATTAATTAAGCGTGTGGGACATGGTAAATACATTGCCACACGCTGCTAGCTAGGCTGAATAAATGATGTATATAAATGGAGCACATACATAATATACATACAGTTTATATACGGGATTAACATATCAGCTGAACGAGAGAGTTTGTGTGTTAGCCATAGTCATATACTGTAGATAGACCACCTTGGGTGTATTATCTCCACCATCCATATGATTGTCAGTGTACACTAACAAGCGAGGCCTCTCACTTAAAACATTAATATTGCAAATACAAAAATATAAATATGTTGCTTTATATACCTTTATTGTGTAAATTTAGTTAAAAAGGTGTTGCAGAAACAAGAATGTAACCTGTACTCAATGTCCAGCGGGTTCCTGGGTCCTACCAGCCTCAGTCTTGGCTTCCCAAAGGCCTCACCTCTCAAGGCAAAAGTGGATAACGTGTGAGTCTTTGTGGCTGTCTCTTATGTAACCACAATCAACGATATGGCATCTCTTACATCCATCCCATGCATAAAGTCTACAGTGTAAACGGCCCTCTCCTCTTAGATTCCATAATAAGAATTGTCTCCAAATGTTGTTTATTTCATATGTTTTCCTTTCCATTTCAGTAAAAAGTTCAGTGCCAACTTAGCTGACGTTGTTGCTGTTCAAACATGTTTTTTCTCTTCCAAAAGCATAACTAGGCTCAAGGAATCTGGTATACTAGACCATCTGGCTCTTGAGAGAATGGCCAACGCGCCTGCGTGTGAAAGGTTTAGTCGAACTGTCGACAACTCTGAGCTGCGAACTCTGGGAATCGGCGACTTCTATGGAGTGTTCTGTCTCTACGTTGCAGGTCAGAGGATTTTTTCCAGGTGTTCTGTATGTTGTAAATCGGATGAGTGTGACGGGGTGTTTTCTTTATTGCAGATAAGAGTTTTTTTCCTATATTTTACCGTACAGAGGGCTGAACAACAGCTTTAACCGTATCATGAACTGTATGAATACCGTCACTGTTAACTACATGACCAAGGAAATGGATTCTGGATTTTAAAAGCTCAGTTATAGAAAGTTTGACTTTAAGTCCTGCTGTAGAAAGTTTTTTGTAAGACATCACGTAGTTTGACAAGATGAGTATCTTCATCCTGACTGACTACTATGAGATCATCTAAGCAGGCACATACTGTGGTCCCTATCAACTCGGCAAACAAGGTGTTGATCATCATTTGAAAAGTCAGTGGGACACTTCTTAGGACGAAAGGCATCTTTAGAAATTCATAATGACCCAAGGAAGTACTAAAAGCAGTAACCTCTCGCGATTTTTCATTGAGCGATATTTGTCAATATCCGCTAAGCAAATCTAAATTGCTAAATACAGCATTATCCTTGCCTGAGGATTGTAAAATATCACTCGAGACAAGCATGTGGTACCCATCTGGGATAGTATTTTCATTGACGCGCCTAAAGTCAATGTCTGGGTTCCAACCGCCATCCTTCTTTGGGACTAAAAACAAAGGGCTATTGAAAGGAGATTTAGAATGTGTGATAACCTCTCATCTATCATATCCTGAACCATGTCCTGAACCACAGCGCGCTGGCTATGTGATAGTCGGTATACTGGTATGTAAATTGGATTCGTGCCCCCTTTTAAGGATATGTGATGTGAGGTTAGATCTGTGTGCCCTAACTGTTCCCCTGGTAAAGCTACAATGTTTCTGTAGTCGGCAAGCAACTCCAAGAGTCTAGTCCTGCCTTGAGCATGATCAATCACCTTAACATGTGGGGGTATTTGATCTATCCTCTCCTGTCTAGTTTGTTTAAGTTGAGAAGAAACACTACCAATTTGGAATAGCATAGGCTGCTGTGCAACATGGTTATGATAAACTAGAAAATCACATAAATAACATCCCTCTTTTAATATTCGTAAAGCACCCGTTTTGTTCAGAACTAGAACGTCTGTTAAACCACCAGGTCGAATTTTGCTCAATGTAGATTCACACGATAAGCCTTTAACCTTGCATGTTTCCATAAGACAGACTACATCAGTCCCTGTGTACACGTCAGGTAAAACAACAGTGGCTGTGGTGATTTCCTCATTCTGAAAGTGGAGAATACCCGTTAACACTGCAGGAACTATCTTCCAACTTTTGCTGCAATAGTCACGCTGGGAAAGTGAGTCTGTGAGGTCTTGAACTCGCTTTGACTCGTTATCCGCCTTCCTCGTAGTAGGCATAGTGGATAACACTTTCAACCCTGCAGAGAGCAACGGTACAGAATTGTGCATAGCACTGTAGGAAACACCATTAACTGTGATAAAATAATTACTTGGATGAACATCTATCAAATTAGTTCTAAGAGTTGGTAGACCTATTAACTCGTCAGCTGGTAAATTAAAATCTTGGACTACATAAAAATGTACATAAAAGGAATTACCATGTCTAGAAACGCGTAGCAATAATGTTACCATCCCTGCAATGTTCAGCTGCGTACCGGAAACTCCTTCGAGATCCGTGTCAGTAGGTCGAAATGAAAAATCTCGGTGAGGGAATCTAGGTTGTAACTCTTGATAGAATACCAAAGCTAGTACATTTGTACATGCACCCGTATCAATATCCAGAGCCAACTTGACTGATCCAACTCTCGCCGGACCAGACAACACTTCCGCCTTGTTGAGCGCCGCTATTAACGAGGCTGCAACAGAAGTACTGGTGTGCGTTGGTATTGATGTACCTACCATTCGTCATTCTGGTACTGGCGCTGGTCTTCCCCCGACTTCTTGTGACAACGACGACGCGCTGTACGCTGTTGTGTTACCTGGGGTAAGCCTGAGTCTATGTCCCGACACCTTTGCATAATTGCACAATCATCTGTGTTGCGAGAAGCAGACTGATGGTACTCACACCACATAATTATCAGCTTTATATACTGTCACAGACGAAGTCCTTGCAGCCTCTGAATACGTCTTGGGTGGTCCATGTCTCTGCCGTGGGTTGATGGTTCGAGGGATCCCTTTATTATTCTTGACACCACACGCTGGGGTTGGTAACAAAAGTCAACAGTATGATATCTCTTCTTGCAATGGGTATATACTGGCGTTTTCTTAACTTTTAAATCTGAGTCCTTAGGAACTCGTTGTCGCATTGGTGCTACAGGTATATTTGTCCTTGCTAGTGGAGTACGTGATGCCTTAGGTGAAATCTTATTTGCGTACTCTATGATCAAATCAGTTGGCGCATACTCCTTATCCTGTGCATGACAATATGTAGAGCCACGTACTGTCACAAGAAAACTAATTAGTTCAATCAATTTCGCAACATTTCGTCCAGACATATTGTCATTATTATCAAACCAGGGCGCTCCACCAAAATTAGCAATAATGTCTTGACAGACATCACCAGCAATGGCGACACTCTTCATCGGACTTTCTGCGTGAACACACGTGTCATACGGTCAATCCACCTAAACATCCAATTTAAATGTCCTTGCTGTGTTCCGGACTCAAAAATACCAATTAGTGCCTTTTTTAACCTTTCATACTTAGGGCCAGCAAGACAATTGGCGTCCAATTGCAAAGCTACCTTTATGGATATCAGAGCGGACAAAAAAAATGTTCTCATCATCTCCCGTTATCTTTACGTTTTTCATAGTGTCTTCACATGCTCTTATAAAAGTAGTCACAAGGTAGTCATCTTTCTCCGCAAACTCGCGAACTTGGTCGCTTCGCGGTAACACCTGAATAACATTAGAAGGGTTAGTTGACATGTCGGCGTTAGTAGTAGTCATGCTGGACAACTTAGGCCTAACTGAAGGATCAGTTAGTTTGGGAGGGAAAGATAACTTTTCTGACACACTCTCTTTCTGTGTAGGAGAAAGGAGAACCTGCCCGTAGTCAGGTGACGTATTATACTTATTACCTGACCTTAGGGTTCTACGGTTTAAATCGTCAAATGATCGATCAATTAAATCTTCACTACTCCTGACAGGAGTGTCTAGCTGGAATTACTCCTATGTTTCGTGTGAATCTAATGAATCTATTTGTTCAGTATTGACACTAGTACCGTCAGCAATATCTGATTCGTTTTTATAACGCTCAGCCAATTTGGTAATATCTGAACAAGATAACTTAAAAAGATCATCCGTCACTATTAAAATGGATAGCACCAAAAATTATATCATAAAAACTCTTGCCTGTCCATTTACAGAAGATAAATTTACTTGTAAAATAAATAAAAATAAATAATAATAAATTAACAAGAGAAAATTAATACTGGATTGCGATTACTTCTCTCTCTCTCTCTCTCTCTCTCTCTCTCTCTATATATATTTATATATATATATATATATATATATATATATATATATATATATATGTGTGTCTGTAACCGGTCGGAATTACTGGCAATTAATTTCTCACTTGACTTGGGGTTTATTAAATATTATTAGATGATAATCGCAGTGGAAGCGCCCCTTGGAGAAAAGCCGAACCAGCACAAGAACACTTAAATTTATTAACAAAATGAATTCTCCGTGACCCGTGGAAGGATAGCGTCTGTGACTGGGATGAATGAGACACACTGTAAAGTTTAGACACTTATATTCCCTCCAACACTACAGACACAATCAAATAATGATACACCAATATGTGCACCTCTTAACCTGAACTTAAAACACTACTCTGGGGAATAAAAGTTATACATCATATTGAAATTATTAGAAACTCAGACAATGCCTCAGAAGACAAAAATAAATTCAAAGTATTAAGAAGGTTTTGCTTGCACACATGAAACAGGCCTTAAGGGCTTTCAACAAAATAATATCAATCACTGACAAAATGGTATTAAAAAATAAGAAATTAATAACTCTACCATGAACAGGCCTTCAGGGCACTCAACAAAATTATATTACCCCAACAGATGCAAACCCTTAACCTAACTTAAACACTACTCTGGGAAACAAAGGTTATACCTGAGATTGGAATTACAAAGAAATATTAAATGCATTAAAGGAAGTAAATCACAGCATCACTTACAACAGAAGGGAGAAAACTCATCTGAAAAACAGTTCCCTCATTCTCTGGCATCAACTAGTGACACAACTTTAAAAGCAATACTATCAAAATTATTTAAGAAATATTAAACTGCACACAGGCAGATAATGTCAGTAACTGAACAAATAGTATTGACTACAGGACCTACACACATGAACAGGCCTTAAGGGCACTCAACAGGTTAATATCAGTCCCTGCGAGCTGGGAATAAACGATATTAGGAAAATTATTAACTACATACACACTCTAAATACACCTTACATTATGCCCCACAACATGCTTCACCCAACTCAACATACACCCATAATAAGGGAGATAAAATGTTTCTCTAGGTATCCCCTAGATTCCTGGTCTCAGTGTGTGACCATTAATTTACTCAGATAGCCTCAGTGTACTCTCAGTGCATCCATGGGCAGGAAGAGAGTGAGCCAATCAGCCCTTGTTCAGTTGAGAGAAGCTTTAGCTTCTCGTAGTAAAAGGTTTTCACTAACTGCTTGAAGATATGTAATACTGTGAGCCGAGGTAGAAGAGATCTGTCGACCCCAGACGATCGTCAGTTGCGCACCCAGACAGCTGATGTCACCTCAGAGATCCCTTGCTCGCCCAGCTAACCAGTGACAAGCCTGCACTGATCGTTCCAGCTGTGACAATAGCTAATCATCAAAGGCAGTCTCAAACGGCAGTCATCACTCCCAGTCATCACTCGCAGTCAATAGGGTTCTGACGAAAACCCTGCAATGAACTCACTGTTAGCTCTTGTTAACTTTATCACTGCCCTATCTAAACCCTGTCTGAGATCGAATGAGACTTACTTGATATACTGCAATAGCGCAACACAGGTAACTAGACCACGTGACCGTTTTGTGGAAGGACGCAGAGACTGAGAACCAGCCAGCTTTGCGTCTCCCCAAGGTGTTAGCTTAGGCCTAATGACATTTTCTCTCCTAACTAATAGCTTCGTAACATTATTCAGACTGATAAACGATCTATAATAAATTCAACTTCAATAATAGTCCCTTAACTTCATGAATGGCATCATTATTAATTTGGTAAACTACATTTAATATCGTATAGGCCTAGTTCCAAAAGCTCTCACTACCTACGAAAGCGCTCCTTCCTCGGTCGACCTTGAAAACTCAGTATCGCCAATGGCGCGGAGTTTGAAATAACACTGAAATTTCTAAATATTATATATATATATATATATATATATATATATATATATATATATATATATATATATATATATTTATATATATATATATGTATATATATATATATATATATATATATATATATATATATATATATATATATATATATATCACGACTGCTTAATGTGTGATGAGATGTTGTAGTATAGGTCAATGTGGGTATAAATATAATATATACCTAAGGGATACCTATAAGTGTAGTCTTGAGGGGACGAAGATGAACTGTAGCCGACACCTGGAACTCACTCACATGAGTCACAGCTGATGCAAGGTCACGGTCAGTGGGTCAATGTCCCTCTTGTTGATAGTCGATCAGATGGCATCTCCGTTGCATAGCAACTGATTGAAGTTTCAAAATGGCGACGGTTGAGTCCACTTTGACAACAGGGAGTCCACTAGTTGTCTAGATGCTGAAGAAGCACTGGCGAAAACTGGGTTCACTGGGAACGTTTACCACGGTTGAGAGTCAGTTTGCTTCTGTGTGATACAGACCTATGGTTGCCGTGTATATAGGGAACTTGTTGGTTGCACACCGGAAGTACACAGTCTGCAGTCACTAACAGTTAAAACACACAGTTTAAACAACTTGTGATGTCTAAAGGTGTAAGGTCTGAGTGTTGCATCACTTGAATCACGCAAGTATGTGTCAACAATGTAAGAACCAATGGGGCTGTCAGTGGGGGTATGTTTCTAAAGGCGATAATGTACCCACTTACATAGAGCGAAAAATATCACTTGAGTCACTTCCTGGTGACAATGAACGAAGCATTTGCAGAAACTAATGTTAACTTTAGCTTACAGGATGCTGAGTGCTGATGCCAGAAATTCTTCTGTCACACCACGACTGGTTTGCAGCTTGCCATACAGGGGTGTTGCCACAATATGTAAAACTTATCAATAACTCATTTAGTAATTGTTATTGATAAAATAATTTTTTGTACATCATCTTGGATGACAAAATGAATATCAATCAATATGTAACGTCTCACTACAGGATATTTTAATGTAGTTTGGAAGAGTATAACACGTCACAGTGTTCTCTGTTTTTGGAAAAACACTTATGACTTATCTTTGGAAAGTACATACAGTATACTGGATTCTTGTTAATTCGTATCCACTTGCTGCCACCTTATGTTCCTGGCCCTTAACCATTTCCTCTTGATTAGTTAATAGCACTAGAACATGTAAAGTTCATTGGGTTTGAGTAGCGAAGCCCAACTAGTCCTTTCTTCATTTATTTAGGAAAATATCTTATATACAGTTCCAAGTGTATATCACCATAACTTAACCACTGTAGCTATGAGTGTTAAATGAGGACGGAGGCTATCTTAAATAGTAGAGAGGATAATGGAAAAATCGTGCAAATGGTGATACAAGCATGAAATTTGGCATGATCATACCCTAGGGGCTACTTGTCAAATCTGCCTGATTGGCCATTTGGAAATCCAAGATGGCTGCCAAATTGACCTTTTGTAAGACAATTTTTTTTATAGAAATTGATGTAGTTGGTCAATCTAAATGATCCCAGTGTCGATATGTATGTTTTCAAGCATTTTTGTTTTCTATTTCTGATGCTCTCAGATGTATATTTGTCTTATTTATGACTGGTTTTATGTACTGGTTTTATATCTTTTCCAACTAGGTGAGGGTAGCATGCAGAGGGTCTCTGAATGTGAGGAGGTGAGTGTCGGGCACTACCAGGGTACACTGGTGACATCAATGCTGTGCAACCCAGCATGGGGTTCAGTGTCAGCTCAGAAAAAGCATGTCATACTGCAACAGCTTAGTGTCCCAAATGCTGCTTAACCAGCCCCAAATCATTTAAGCAGCCGCACCTGAATTGACAGGATGTGCCAGCGCGGGAGAGCCGAGCCAAGAATAACGGGGTTTTAGTTATCTGGATGGTGTACAGATCGCACGGGACTAATGACACTGGATGAACGATCGGACTAGGTGTAGGGCAAAAGGCATGAACCTAGTTGTATCCCATTCAAGAAAGTGCTCATCAGGGTGGTAAAAGGATAAACCCTCGGCCCTGAAGATCAAAAATAGTTATGGACACAAAATCTACCAACAAATCATTCCTCACTGACTGGGCAAAGATCTTAAGTCTCCACGTGCAAATCCTGCCAAAAAAGGAGATGTCCGTTACAAGAGCTACTACAAGACAGTGGTTGGACCGGTTCCCTTGTTGAAGCAGGAGTGGCTTCACCTGGTACAGCAGAGTCTTTTCTGTTTGCATCAAGTGTAACTAAGACAAGACTAGCGCATCAAGTCACAGCATGCAGCTTGTACAAACTGATGAAGGAGGCATACCAGGACTATTGCTCTGACGAGTCTGAAAGGTCAACTTTGAGCTTTGAAGACTGGTGTAAACAACGGAGGCTTGAGAGTTCACAGTTCCAATTCTGGAACCTTGTGCTGGACATGGAGCTCACCATCTTCATGTTGAGCCGCTCATTCAGGGAAGGCAATTTCAAACTCTACCTTGAAGCACTCTCAGAACTAATCCCCTTTTTCTTTGCGAACAACTATGTTAATTATGCCCGATGGCTTCCAATTCACCTTCGAGATATGATGTGTCTTGAGCAACAACATCCAGAGGTAGCGAGGGAGTTCTACAAGGGGAACTTTGTTGTCCACAAGTCAGGAAGAGAGTTCTCTGCCATTGCTATTGATCAAGCCCAATTGGGTTGACTGAGGACCCAGCAGCACTTCGTAAGTGGATGGTGGCTGGACCTGAAGTGAGTCGTATTGTTGCTGAATATGAAGCTGCATCAGGTGCAAAAGATGGAACCACCAGTAGCAGCCGACATCATGAGCAGACCCTGAGTGCACAGAAATCTTTCTTTGAGAAGGTGGAAGCACATTCCAAGGTGCTGCGGGAGATGGGCAACCCTTTCCAAGAAGAGTCATCTGACCTTCTGGTGTTAGACACAAAGAACATTGTAGATCCAGATATTGCTAAAATGGTTAGTACACACCATGACAGAGGAAAAGAGCAATTCCAGTCATTTTAGAGGGACTAAAGAAGGAAGGTAAATGTCTGTTCTACCATCCAATCAAGAAAAACAGATCCTCCTTCAAACATGACCACGTTGTAAGCAGTTCCAAAGAGAAGGTACTGAAAGATGACTGTCAGCTGTTCTCGCGATTCTTCATCTCCAGTCAGATCAGACAGTATGACTTGCAAGAATTCTTCAAGCATTAGAACCAGTCAGCTCCTGCCTCCCTCAGTGACAATGGCAAGCTTCATACAAGTCAGAAGTCACAGCTGGCTGAAATTCTTCAAGTACAAGTGAATGTTACAGAGAGAGAACCACATGGAGATGCTATCATCATACTAGATGGCTCAGCACCGATCAATGCCCTGCCTCCACGCACCTCAAAGACTTTTGATGCCTATGCCAGAGAAGACATCCTGCCCAAAGTGGAATTCTATGATGCCAAATACAATAGGGTGGATGTAGTGTTTGATATGTACAAAAAGTCAAGTCTGAAGTCGGAAGCCAGGTCGAAACGAGGACAGGGGATCAGGAGAAGAGTTACAGGAACCAGTAAGACTCCCAAACACTGGAGAAGCTTTCTGCGAGATGACAAAAACAAGACAGAACTATTCCATTTTCTCTCGGAGAAAATGTGTGAAGCACAGACGATAAGCACGGTGGTTGTGACAAAGGGAGAAGATGCCATAAGCAACACAGAGAAGTCCCTTGAAGCTGTGGCTCCATGCTGTCATGAGGAAGCAGACACACGAATATTTGTGCATGCTAGGGATGCAGCAATGGAAGGTAGCAAGTCCCTCATCATCAAAGCCAATGACACTGACGTGGTCGTCATAGCAGTATCTGTACTGCCATCACTACAGGAGCTTGGTCTTGATAACATGTGGATTGCCTTTGGCCAAGGAGCCAGTCATCGATGGATTCCAGTTCATGATGTAGTTTCTGCGATAGGGCCTAAGAAAGCTGGTGGGATCCCATAATTTCATGCTTTCACTGGCTGTGACGTTGTGTCTGGCTTCCGTGGGAAAGGAAAGAAATCTACATGGCAGACATGGAATGTCTGTGATGAAGTTTCAGAAACATTCACCAAGCTCAGCCAATTTCCAACAACAGTTGCTGATGTTGACCTGCAGAAGCTGGAAAGATTTGTTGTCCTCTTGTACGACAGATCTGGTGCAGCCACTGGTGTAGATGAGGCAAGACTAAGCCTCTTTTCCCGCAAACAGAGACCATATGACTCCATTCCACCAACCCAGGCAGCCCTCAAGGAGCATGCAAAGCGGGCTGCCTACCAGGCTGGTATCATCTTGGGCCAGGCAACAATCTTCAATCCAGAAACCAGCAGTCCTGTCAACTGGGGATGGAAGCAGAAGGGAGAGGCATGGCAGATTACGTTGGACGACTCTTCCCCCGATTGTGACATGCTGTCAGGAGCTGACCAAATGTTCCTGTAAGAAAGACTGCAACCAGAGATGCAAATGCTTTCTCTCTGGACTTTCCTGAACAGCACTTGGTAGTTGCGTATGTGAACAGCAGTAAATGCACAAAGATGTACTGCCAGGAGAAATCACAGGAACCAGTGCTAATAGTGGGTACTTTTTTTTTATTAATTTTTTTTTGTTATATATTTTTACTAAAAGTGTTATTTTATGTGGATAAAATGTTACAATGGACTTAAAGCGATAAAAAATCATCCGAGCATGCTTAAAAACATACATATCGACACCAAGATCACTCAGATTGACCAACTACATCAATTTCTATAAGAAAAATCAACATTTGAAAGTCAATATGGAGGCCATCTTGAAAATGGCCGCCATCTTGGATTTTCAAATGGCCAATCAGGCAGATTTGACAAGTAACCATTAGAGAATTACCATGCCAAATTTGGTCCTTGTATCACCATTTGCATGATTCTCTTGAGAAATGGCATTTAGCTGCCCCACTAAAAGTAGCTCTCCTAAATACGTTCTGTCGATGAGTGAGAATGCCCCGGTGTAGCCGGCTTCTATTAGATGACCAAGCATTTTAGGGCCCCGCCTCAAGGGTAGAACTTACCCATCACGTGATGTGACCATGTCACCTCATAGCTAGTGGAAAGTTACAGGGGGTGATATGATTATGTAAGCTTTAATGCATTGCCCCACATTTATATAAGGATTAAGGGGCTAATACACTATTATCATGTACCAACACCATTATCGTGCACCACTACGATTATCATACACCACCACATCATCATACACCACGACTATTATCATACACCAGCACCATTATCATACACCACTACTAATATCATACACCACCACCATTATCATATACCAACACTATTATCATACACCACCATTATCATACACCACCACCATTATCATACATCACCATCATTATCATGCACCACCACCATTATCATACAACACTACTAATATCTTACACAACTACTATTAATTATCATAAACCACCATCCAGTATCATGCACCAGTACTCTTATCATACACCACCACCATTATCATACACCACCACCATTATACCGCACCACCACCATTATCATGCTCCAGTACTCTTAAAATATACCTCCACTGTTATTTTACACCACCACCATTATCGTGCACCACCACCATTATCATACACCACCACCATTACCGTGCACCAGTACTCTTAAAATACACCCCCACCGTTATTTTACACCACCACCATTATCGTGTACCTCCACCGTTATCATACACCACCACCATTATCGTGCACCAATACTATTATCATAAACGACCACCATTATCATACACCTGAACCATTATCATACACTATTACTATTATCATGCACTATTACTATTATCATACACCACTCTTATTACCATACACCACCACCATTATCAATGAGCACCACCACCATTAACATACATTACCACTACGCAGCACTGAACTGGAATTTCTTCCTTGTGAACAGGACTTCTAGGGGCTCTTGTGGCTTTCCTCATAGAGCTGCTCTCGACCGCCCGAGGACGTTAACTATAAGAGGACTTTAACCAACAACGGACCATATTTCCCAAATAACATTAACCACTAGAGACCACGGATGGGCCCTACCCACTAGAAAACCCAAACTACCAGATAACCGTAACCACTAGAGAACCATAACCATCAGACGTTCATTCCCACCAGAAGACATTAACTACCAGAGGGTCTTAACTACCAGGGGACCTTAACTACCAGAGGACCTTTACTACTGGATGACCTTTAACAAATAGAGAACCTAATTCTACAAGAGGACCGTGGTCAGCTGATGGCCATGGTCACAAGTAGTCGCTAATGGATCGTGGTTTCCAGAGTTCATGGCCGCAAGTTGACCATGGGTATACTCGCTACAGAAAGTATCTGCAAGGTGGAGTTTGATGGATGTCAAAATGGACACTGCGATTCCTGTTGTCTCGTTAGGGTTATCAAAACCTTTCCTTCATTGTGTCATATTATCTAGCAAAATATTTTGCAGATACTTTTTGTAATGAATGTACCTGGGAACCTCGGTTGCCAATAAGTAATGGTCACCGGTGTAACATGACTGTCAGTAAACAACGGTCGCTTGTGGACCGTGATTGCAAGTGGACCATGATTGTTAATAGATTTGATATTGCTAGTGTACCATGGACATCAGTGGACTATAATCGTTACTGGACCATGATACAGCAGAATTAGACTATGATCCCTATTGGACCATGGTTGCTAGTGGATCTGATGTTACCAATGTACCATGGTCGTCAATGGACCATAATCACTATTGGATCATTATTGCTAGTGGACCATGATCTCCAGTGGATCATGATCGCTAGTGGACCATAATTGCTAGTGGATCATGAACGTCAGTGGACGATAATAGCTAGTGGACCATGATAGCTAGTGGACCATGAACTCCAGTGGTCAATGATCGTTGGGTCATGATCGCTAATGATCCATGATTGCTAGTAGACAGTGAACGCTAGTGGTCCATGATCGTTGGGTCATGATCACTGGTGGACCATAATTGCTAGTGTACCATGAACGTCAGTGGTCGATAATAGCTAGTGGACCATGATAGCTAGTGGACCATGATCTCTAGTGGTCAATGATCGTTCGGCCATGATCGCTAATGATCCATGATTGCTAGTAGATAGTGAACGCTAGTGGTCCATGGTCGCTAGTGAACCATTATCGCTAGTGGACCATGATTGATAATGGACCATGAATGCTAGTTGACCATGATCACTATTGAATCCTGATCGCAAGTGGACCATGATTGCTAGTGGACCATGCTTACTAGTTGACCGTGATAGCTAGTGGACCTTGATCGTTATTGGATCAGAATCGTAAGTGAACCATGATTGCTGGTATACCGTGATTGCTAGTGGACCATGATTGTTAGTGAACCATGATTGCGAGTATACCATGATTGCTAGTGGACCATGATTGCAAGTGGACCATGATTATATTAGTGGATCATGATCGCTATTGGATCATGATAGATAGTAGATCATGATTGCTAGTATACCATGATTGCTAGTGGACCATGATCGTTAGTGGACCATGATCGCCAGGGGACCATGATCGCTAGTGGGCGATGGTGGCTGATAGATTATGGCAGACAGTGGAAGGTGGTCAAAGAAGATTTGGGACTATGGCTGCCAGTGGACCATGGAATAAAAAAAAATATGCCACATTTCGGCCGTTTATAGTCGTTGGGCCAGCTAATCATAACGTTACTGGACCAGTTAACCATAGTGTTACTGGACCAGCTAACTATAGTGTCACTGGACCAGCTATCCATAGTGTCACAGGACCATCTGAACATGGTGTCAATGGATCAGCTAACCATGGTGTCACAGGACCAGATTACCATGGTGTCACTGGACCAGCTAACCATAGTGTCACTGGACTAGCAATCCATCGTGTCATTGGACCAGCTAACCATAGTGTCACTGGACCAGCTAACCAAAATGTTACTGGACCAGCTAACCATAGTGTCACTGGACCAGCTAACCAAAATGTTACTGGACCAGCTTACCAGTGTTTAGCTCCCCACGGTGTACAAGGGTGTTATATGTAGTCAGGCTTTTGACGCCTGAGTGAAGAATACCTTGTCCGTGTCCATACTTGTGGCTACACCACCAGGAACAGCATTGTCAATTGTTGTCTGTGTCCATACCTGCAGCAACACCAGCTGTTGTACTGTACATGTCTTTACCCGCTGCTACACCATTAGGTGCATCACTGTCAACTGTTGTCCGTGTCCTTATCTGTTGCTACACCACCAAGTACATCACTGTCATCTTAACCATTGTAGAATTTGTCTCAAGTCAATGATTTTCCTTTAATTATATCGATATTTTGAAAGATATTCCTTTTTTATTACTGAAAAGTGTATAAGATACCTTCCTCATAAATATGTTTATACTCGAGACATTCACGTTGCTAACTCGTACTCTTCCAGGCGTTGCCAGTGATGTTTTGCTCCCTACAGTTAATTTAAAAATTAAGTTTTATCTGTGTATGAACCAACACACGAATATACCAGAAGTTTAAAATGTTTAAATCATTTTTTTTTACTGGCATTAGCCCACCCTGGCACATCAAGGTCTGGGGGCAGAAAATATAATACACATCCGAATTGAAAGTACTTGACCAGATCTACTGTTAATTAGATATAAACAAGCATGATTGAGACTTATGAGTGTAAACGTCACCTTGACTGCACAGTGAAATGTAATTCCACTTCATGTCAACAATAAAACTGCAAGAATATTTCTCTTTCCCTGACCATGTACCATAAACACATCCTATCACTTTCAACCGTCTTGTTTGATCCCTCCCTCGTATTCCTTCATCTTTACTGACAGCCTTTTTATTGTTCTTTTCTTTGGTAAGAACCATAAGATAAAATTACCGGACCAGAGGAAATAGTCTCATAATTGTTACATCTCGAACAACAGTGTACAATATACTCAGGAAACACAACTGTATGTCATATTGATCAACATGTCCGACACTACACAATGCATATCTCCCATACCTTACAACAACACTTTAATGCAATAAGGAAAAATTCTCCCTTCTATTGTTTTATTCTTCACCGTTTCTAGGTAAGAGGTCAGTATATACATTATACAGCCATTACCTTTACGTTCAGTGACAGTGGAACAACTCTGATCATTCTATTAGTGGAATCTTTTGTTGTATGACCCTAGTGTCAAGGTATTCGTTAAAGGTGGATAGATCTTCACAACATTAATGATTAAGGCCGCATTTATCCCTCATCTATGAATAATTGTACCAAAGGAAAAATAAAAATAAGTAAAAAACAAAAATGTATTAACAATAATAAATTAAGAATAGTGGCAGCATATTAAGGAGACCATACAAAATATGAATCATGGCTGGTCGAGGTGGGGACTGGTTTCACTTAGAGACTCGGGCGAACTGGACTTCATGTACACATGGTGCCCAACGTAGGGCCTGATCAAAGACTAGTTGGTAGGTAGTAGGTAGTCGGCAGCTACCAAACAGGGATGTGCTACCGCCTGGAAAGATATTGGAAGCATAATTTGTTGTCTAATGGTAGACCCTGCTGCCATATGGCATCATGAAAATTGTGACCAAGTCCCAGGTTGCTGATCTGACTTTCTGCCTCATTTATACACAATTGCAGGGTTTCAATTGTTTAGCTAACTTTGACAACACAACATACATATATCGTTTCTCACTATTTATCTTTTTCATTCTTTTTATTTCTTTGTGGTTCTTTATTATTATTATTATTATTATTATTATTATTATTATTATTATACTATTATTATTTTATTTTTAATTTTGTATTTTTTATAAACAATATTATTTACTATAAACTAATTATTATTAATATTGTTATTATTTTTAAATTTTCGCCCCCAAGGCTCCGATGTGGGTCAGTGACCTGTGCCGCATCCATCAATGAAGGTGTGAGCACTATGTTGAAAAGCTGCTGTAGTGGGCTAGTGGCACACACAAATCCTCGCGAGGTAACACGCTATACCAGCTAGCTCGGGTCGCTTGCGGCTGGCTACACAAGTCACCACACTGCAGCAGCTCCGCCACTCCATACAAAAAGAGCTGAAGGATTAATTAAACACGTCCTTTGCTTCGTACAAACCAAACTGTTTACTGGTAGCAACAGTTAAGTATGCCTCTTCTATTCTAAACACACTACAGTATAAATATATATATATATATATATATATATATATATATATATATATATATATATATATATATATATATGCAAGTAAATCACTGTAGGTGCGCGTGATCCAGGTATATGCTGATAACCACAAGGAAAAAGAAAACACGAAGTTCCCAAGCGCTTTCGTGTAATTCACATCTTCAGGGGTGAGTACAGACTAAGGAGAAGTACAAAACAAGGTGTATATATACAGAGGAGGGTGAGATCAGGTCCTTTAGGAGTTGTTTTCTGGCAAGTGGGACAAGAGTGACAATGTTTTATTTCAGAAGTTATAACAGGCCAATAAAATTTATTTAAGTCTTACTTGCTGTCTTTCTATGTGAAAAATGACCCTCAAGGGTGGACTCATGAGCTGTGAACAAGACTTGCTTTCTGAATTTCTCAGGCAAAACTAATGGTTTTCTCCCAACTTCTTCGACTTTACTCAAGATGCAAGTCCTGTACATGAGACCATTAAATCGAGAAAACTTAACTGATCTATTCTTTACTGTCTGGGGTGTATCTTCAACTTTATTCCTGACAATATCAAGAGTAGGACAGTTATTTTGGGCTTCAATGAAACCCTCTTTACTGCTAGATAATGTAGGTAGTACAGGAGTCAACAGTTCTTGTACTGGTCCTTTTTGAGATTGAGATCTTGTCTGAACTGCAAAAACTTTGACATCCCTTGGGGGGGGGTTATCTTTAGCTTGATGAGCAGGCACGTGAACAGTAGGAACAGTTACACCTGATACTAGGCCTACCAAAACATCAGTAAACCTTAAAGGGGCAGCAATAACTTTGACCCAGCCAGATACAAACTTACACTGGAGGTGACAACGAACCTCAGGAAAGAATGATGGAACTCCCAGAAAGGCATACACCCTCACTAACTTACTCTTGTTACTCCTCGTAGGAATCCATTTATCATTAATTATGATTGCACTACACCCAGTGTCAAGCATGATGTTCACATCTTTGTCAAGTAATTTACCCTTGTCAAGTAAAGCATTCTCAGGAAAGGTTTCAGTTTTGAACAGTTTTGAACACAAAGTTCACTTTAGCTGTAGATATTGAACTCACTGGTTTTGATTTTGATTTAGAAAGCAGGGGGCAGTTAGGTCGTATGTGCGCTTTCTCCTTAAAATGATGACATGTAACTTCCTTCTTTTGAGAGTCGGACGTTATAGAATTGTAGGCATCAGAAAGTTCTTTGGACAAAGTTTTAGTTTTACTACTTCTATGGGCAAGTCTCTGTCTGCTGCCTGGGCAATTTTTAAGTTGTCAGCCAATTCCCTTTCTTTCATAAAATTCCTCAATTCGTTAGAACAATTGCTATAGAAGTTATCTTTAATCATAAAATCGACTACAGACTCAAAATCTTCGCTTACCTCACTCATAGTAAGCTATCTTCGAAAATAGTTCTCCATACGAGTATCATCTGAACATAAGATTCCCCATCCTTTAATCTACACTCTTTAAATTTACGTTTGTATGATTCTATGTCAACTGCATAAGTCAAAAGTAAAGCCTTCTTTAGTTCTTCAGTATTCTCGAAAGTTTCACGAGGAAGACCCATAAAGATTGTTGCCCCTTACCTCGTAACGACGTACCGAGATATATGTGATAATCATTTTTCTTCCATCTAAAACAAACAAAATCTTGCCCACTAAGAATACCTCTTTTGCTATCGCCAATTAAAAAATTCCCTCCCAGCCCCGGCACATACGCTCTAGAAGCTTAAGAGCGAAGACGGAGGCCTGGAGCTATGCTTGAACAGGGGTCAGACCACCACCACCATACAGTAAGTAAACAAATCATGACCGACACCACAACCGCATCCAGCCCATACGAACACGAACTGATCGCTATAAGAACAGTCCAGTCCCAACCATTGTAAAAATTATCAATAACTTGTAATCAACCAGTGTATTCACTCCCAGTCAATCTTACTTTCTGCACTGTCACTATGTTGAAATGCCCTGTAGTTTGAGCTTCTCCCCACCTAGTTATTATATATCATATTTGTATCACTTATGTTACTTGTATATTATTTGTAAATCAAGAGATCCCATTCCCAAATTATGTAACTGTATATTTTCAGCCTTCCGGCTGCCATGCTCTTTCAATAAACATTTAATTATTAGTATTACACACACACACACAAGCGCGCGCGCGCGATGCCTCCACGGCCAACATGCATGATGATGGATCAAATACCCACATTCATGATGCTTTAGCTGTTCACATATATATATATATATATATATATATATATATATATATATATATATATATATATATATATATATATAATATATATATATATATATATATATATATATATATATATATATATATATATATATATATATATATATATATATGCAAGTAAATCACTGTAGGTGCGCGTGATCTAGGTATATGCTGATAACCACAAGGAAAGAAGAAAACACGAAGTTCCCAAGCGCTTTCGTGTAATTCACATATGAGAAACTTTTGCTTGGTTTTGGCAGGAAGTTTTCTATCACTCAACGGTGCGTTAATCCACTTACCTGGAAAAGAATAAGTCGATAGACTTTCCAAAAAGATAAACATTCCAAAAAGATTTGAAACAGCCTTAATAAGCTTGAAAAGAAATGTGAATATCCATATCACTAAGGCTGATAAGTCCAATGATATTGTAATTTTGGATAAAATCTACTATAATGGTTAGATGAATTCATAACAAAGTGATGAAAGCACTTATCGTGAGCTTACAAAAGATCCCCTGGAAAATATTAATAAGTTATCTAATTCCAAAATAAAGGTGTTATTTGAAAGTTACTAGAATGCCCTGAAGAATGCAGTGATGGCTAGGGAAACACTGAGTAACACTGAGTCCGTTTATTGTGGATGAGAGAAATACAAGTGGTGACCAGCATGTGCCAAGCACAGCTCACACAGTCAGACTGAGGCGCCTTGCCATATGGCAGCCTCGGGGCAATGTTGCCACATAACACGTGCAGTGTTGCCACGTGATAATATATATAAATGCTACTCGGCACAGTAGCTTATGTACAGGGTTGCTACTTGGCACAGTAGCTTATGTACAGGGTTGCTACTCGGCACAGTAGCTTATATACATAACCTACATCTCCCTCCCCGCTCACAGTCTTTGTCTTGAGCGGACTTCTTAGTCCTAAGTCGCTCCGAGCGTCGAGGTGCACTGTGGGGCGGATCCTCGTGAGGTGTAGGTGACTCGTCCTCGGTCAGGGGGCCAGCAGCAGGGGGTGGGACTGGCCGGAGGAAGCGGCGGTTCCTCCACCAGACACGGCCGCTCGGCATCCTGACCTTGTAGTCCCGCGACCGGCCGACGCCCATCACTATGCCCACCTTGTCCCAACGTGTCGTCGTCGGGTCCTGGACGCGGGCAAGGGCACCAACCTCCAGTGGCTGAAGAGGGCGGGCACGGTCGTCATACCAAGCCTTGGCGTCCTGGGCACGTGAAGCGGCGCGGCGGTCGCAGCTCTCGGCTCTGGTCTGCCACTCCTTCGCAAAGGCCCAGGCGTGTGCAGGAACGCAAGAGCGGAGAGGGTGACCATACAGGATCTGGGCAGGGGAGCGTCCTGTGTGGGTGGGAGTATTACGTAACTCCAGGAGTCCTTTGTCAAACGCCTCACAGTCTATGTTGCCTGAAGGGGCCACCTTGAGGATGAGGTGCTTGACTGTCTTGACTGCAGCCTCAGCATGGCCGTTTGACTGTGGGTAGTGGGGTGTTGACACGATGTGGCGGACTCCCCAACGCTCCAGGAATCCTGTGAAGTCCCGGCTGGTGAACTGTGGCCCACCGTCCGTCCGCAGACGTACGGGGACGCCCAGGTCACGAAAGAGGTGCCGGAAGTGGCGAATGGTGGCCGCGGACGTTGTGTCCGAGCCACAGATTACCACCACAGGCCAGCCGGAGAGTCGGTCGGCGACAACTAGGAAATGTTTCCCAGCTGTGCTGAAGAAATCAGCCGACACGGACTCGAAGGGCCTGGTGGGTTCGTCGTCGCACAAGAGTGGCTCTTGCTGTTGACTGGGCTGCATGATCTGGCACGGCTCACAGGAACGGACCGTATTGACGATATCCGCGTCAATGCCGGGCCAGTACACAGCCTGCCTTGCGCGGCGCTTGGTGGCCTCTGCTCCACCATGGCTGTCGTGTAAGCGGGTCAGAAAGCGACGACGGAGAGCTGCAGGGACGACCACACGGGCACCGTACAGGACGAGGTCCCCATCTGCGTAGAGGTCCTCACGTATCTTCCAATACGGGCGTAGGGCGTTGTGGAGGTCAAAACGGTCGTGAGAGAACCCAGTCCTCACACTCTCCAAGAGCTGAGTGTAGGAGGGGTCGTCGCGTGCCGCGGTCCGTAGTTCCTCAAGGGCCAGATCGCTGTCGGGTGGCGACACTGAGGCCTGGGTGCTGGCGAGGGACTGTACGGCCTGCAAGGTGACGATGTTGCTGACGGAGAAACCGGCCTCGGTGCTGAGCATCTCGTCTTCAGGTGTAGGGCGGCTGACTGGGGAGCGGGAGAGGGCATCCGGGATGCACAACTCCTTACCTGCGCGCCAAGCCGCGGTGAAGACGAAGGCCAAAATCTTCTCCTTCAGGCGCTGGAGGCGGGGATTCTCGATGGCGTCCAGCGAATAGTGGTTAAGAATGGGGACCAAGGGCCTGTGGTCTGTGATGAGGTCGAAGTGCTGTAGGCCAATCAAGTAGAACTTGCACTTCGATAAGGCCCATACCACTGCCAGCAGCTCCAGCTCGATGGTAGCGTAGCGAGACTCAGCATCGGTGAGGAAGCGAGAGCCACACTGTACGAGCCGGTACTTTCCTCCACCGTGATCCTGGAGAAGGGCGTAACCAACCCCGTACAGGCGCGAGGCGTCTGTCTGGAGGACGGTGGGGAGCGCTGGGTCGAAAGTAGCGAGGATAGGTGGACTTGACAGGGCCTCCTTCACCTTATGAAAGGCGAGGTCGTGGTCAGGGGTCCACGTGAACGTCCTCTTGGGGCTCATCAGGGGGCGGAGAGGCCCGGCAGCGGCGGAGACGTCAGGGGAAAATTCTGCCAGCTGGTTCACCAGGCCCATGAAAGACCTGAGATCCGTAAGGTTGGCAGGTTTCGCAAAGTCCGCTATGGCGCGAACTTTCTCCGGGTCCGCAGCAATGCCATCCCTTGAGAGTCGGTAGCCGCAGAAAGACACTGCAGGTGCGGCCAAGACGAACTTCTCGGCATTCAGAGTGATGCCGTGCGTCCTACACCTGGTCAGTACCTCGTCGATGCGGCGAAGATGCGTCAGGTAGTCCTCATCGTAAAGGAGGACGTCGTCCACTACCTTCACGCAGTTGGTCACGCCTTGAAGTGCCATGTCACCACGGAGACAGAAGGCGTCCCCCGTAGCAGCGAATCCCATAGGGCCACGGCAGTAGCGAAAGCGTCTGTAAGGCGTGTTGAAAGTGGTCAGTGGCTGATCCTCCTTCTTCAGTGGGATCTGCCAGTAACCACAGAGGGCGTCCATCGTCGAGAAGTGCCGTACCTTCGGATCCACACTCGGTATAGCTGCAAAAGGTGTGGGTGAAGGGTGGGCGGGACGGGACACCTGGCTGTTAAGCTTAGACAAGTCGGTAGTAATCCGCACTCCACCGTTAGTCTTAGCCACAGCGACTAGAGGGTGGCACCAAGGGGATGGGTCGTCACCAACAGGTACGATGACACCCTGGGCCACCATGGAATCCAGTTCCTTCTTGACTGAATCCCTGAAGGCGAGAGGAATCAACCGGGGAGTGTGTATGGCAAACGGCAGTGCATCTTCCCGCAGGTGTATCCTCATAGGCGGACCCGCCATAGCCTTCAGTGGCGCGGTCCGTAGGGCCTCCTTCGTCACCAGCACATCCGAGTACTCCTTCAGGAAGTAGGCCCTTGCGGCTGAAGGAGACGTCTCGCTGTGAAGAGGAAGCAGCTGTGACTTGGGTGGAAGCGGGGAGGGAGTGGACACAGGTTCTGGGCAGCTCTGTGTGGCAGCGCCAGGCGCGTCGCTCGTCGACTCACGCACCCTGCTGGCGGTGTAACGAGCAGCTGGGATCTGCTCGGGAAAGTCTCTGGGCACCACGCCTAACTCCTTGCAGTGCTCCCACGACAACAAGGGTGTAGCGAGAGTAGGCTGCACGTCGATCCATCGGTGACACGACCTGTCGCCGTAGGTGATCTCTGCTTGAAAGGAGCCCACAGCGTCCGGCATCCGGGAACCATCCGCATTGTAGTACTGCAGCTGCGGCGGTGGTCCCAGGCTGCGTTTGGTGAGCCCCAGTTTCTGGAGGTGCTTCAACCCAATCACCGTAGTATCGGCGCCGGTGTCCGGTATCACCTCGATGTGACCCGACACATCACCGTGTGTGACGGCGACGCGGATAGTAGGGGAAGGGGTAGCCCTGGGGCGTGTGGTCGATTCCACCCTCCTGATGTGACTCCGCTGCTGCTTGGGGCTGCGTGGGCCACCTGGAGGGGGCTGTATGCGAACCACCCCGAGGGAAGTGCGCTGCTGTCCTCCTCGTCTCGGGCTTTTGGGCTTGGGTTGGCGGCAGCGCTTGTCGTAGTGTCCATAGCGACCGCAGGCCTGACACTTGTGGCCTCGTGCAGGGCACCTGTCTGTGTTAGACCAGTGGCCCTTACGGTCACATCCACGACACAGTGCATCGGCGGCCGGGCAAGTCTTGGGGCTGTGCTGCTTTCCACAGCTGCCACAGGAAGCACTAGGCGGAGGCGTGGAAGAACGTGTGGCAGCCTTCGCGTTGTTGGCCGCCTTCTTATCCCTCTTGTATTGTGAGATAGCTCTCACAGCAGGTGGGGCCCGTACGGCAGAGGTGGCGGACTTGGTGGCCTCGTATGACAGACATTCAGTCACTACCACCTGGAGTGTGGAGGAAGCGTCCAGGGGGATGAGTCGCTGCATCAACTCTTCGTGCCTGACACCTGTCAAGATCCCGTGCTTGATCCAGGCTTCCTCACATTCCCGGCTGTGCGCCTTGCAGACGTCGATCTCCTCTGACAAACTCTTCAAACGTACAAAAAAATCGTCAAAGGATTCGTTCTCCGCCTGCTTGCAGCTGGTAAAGGCACGGCGACGCAAAGCCTCGTTGTTCCGACCCTTAACATGCTCCTGTAAAAGGTCGAGCACATCCGTCACTGAAGAGGTAGAATCGGGAGGCACTCGCAACGTGTGCTCCAAAATTCTCTGGGTCTCCAGCGACAAACACATCCGCAGTTGGATGAGCTGTTTGTTTGGAGGCATGCTGTCCAGGTCCACCATCGTGGAGTAATCTGTCCAACGCCGCCTCCACTCACGAAAAAGCTGAAACGTGACGTCTGGTGAGAGGGCGGGTGGGGGTTGAACAGATGCCTTGGGAGTTGTTGGGGTAGCAAGAGTACCTGGAGGACGCTGGTGTGGTGGAGGAGGGAGTGTACTGGCGCCTTGAAGCGCGCTACCTGCAAGTGAGGGAGGGTGGGTTAGCGCCAGGGTCGCCAATAGCGCCTCAAAACGCAACTTTTCCTCCTCTCTTCGTGTCTCCTCCCTCTGAAGTTCCATTTCTCTACGTCGCTCGTCCCGGTCGTCCATCCACCTCAGAATTGTGGCAATGTCCGTCACTGGAGGTAGAGGATGAGAGTCTGCGCCCGGTGGAGGAGAAGGTGGTGGGGAGTCATGTCTCCCATCTTGACGTTGTCCCTTCTTACCTCCCATCTTTGTGTGTGCGTGGACTGCACTGTTTAATATATAAAGTGGCGCCTCAACAGCTCGAACCACATATATGTGACATAAACAGAGCAGGAATAACGCATATAGTCCACTGTTCTGTCCGTGAGTGAGTGCGTGCGTGCGTGCGTGTGTGTGTGTGTCTCAGAGAGCGGAGCGTGGTGGACGGCGGTCGGCGGAGGCAAGACCAGTGTCCCACGGGATGTCGCAAGAGAAGGGTGTACACCTGCGTGCTCCGTGGGTACCACAAACAAACAGGCCAATGCACAACTCAGCTCTAGACACACACTAATACACTGACACTAACACTGCCACCGTCACTAAAACGCACTGTGACGGAGCAACACTGCACATCGCGGCGAAACACAGGGCAACACAACACAACACACTGAGTCGACGCATCACCGCATTGTTCACACACTTTGTAAGTCCACAGATCCTAGACACTACGCCATGAAAGTTACTAGTGTGCCCTGAAGATTGCAGTGATGGCTAGGGAAACACTAAGTAACACTGAGTCCGTTTATTGTGGATGAGAGGAATACAAGTGGTGACCAGCGTGTGCCAAGCACAACTCACACAGTCAGACTGAGGCGCCTTGCCATATGGCAGCCTCGGGGCAATGTTGCCACATAACACGTGCAGTGTTGCCACGTGATAATATATATAAATGCTACTCGGCACAGTAGCTTATGTACAGGGTTGCTACTTGGCACAGTAGCTTATGTACAGGGTTGCTACTCGGCACAGTAGCTTATATACAGGGTTGCTACTCGGCACAGTAGCTTATGTACAGGGTTGCTACTCGGCACAGTAGCTTATATACATAACCTACATTATTGAAAAAGAACCCCGATCTCATCAAACAGCTCTCAAATCAATCCCACTTTACCGTATATGTATGGATTGCTCAAAACACTTAAGCTTAACAATCCATTACGTCCTATCGTGAGTTCTGTGGGATCTGTTACGTACAAATTATCCAAGTGGTTGCTTAGGATGCTACCCCCGCTTAAAGGCCGGATATCTAATTCACATATACACAATAGCAGTGATTTAATTGATAAACTCAAGAAACACAATGAACCATGTGAATTAATAAGTTTTGATGTAAATTCACTTTTTCACTCGAGTACCAGTGAAAGCCCTACTTTCATTTTTTAAAGATAAATTGCAACTGTTAGATTTGACTATTGAACATAAGAACATAAAAACATAAGAAAATAAGGAGTCTGCAATAGGCCGGTTGGCCTGTGCATAGCAAGTCCTGTCGAGAGTTACTACCACTCTCTGTCTAGCCTCCTTTTAAAACTTTCCAGCGTTTCGGCACTTACTACAAAGTTGCTAAGCTTTTTCCACTCGTCCACCACCCTATTTGTGAACCAGTTCCTTCCTATCTCCCTCCTAAACCTAAACTTATCAAACTTAAATCCGTTGCTACAAGTCCTATCCTGCTCGGATATTATAAGAACTTTATCTATATCGCCTTTATTGATTCCTTTCACCCACTTAAATACTTCTATCATATCTCCCCACACTCTTCGTCTTTCTAGGGAATGCAAGTTTAGTTTCTTTAACCTATCTTGATATGGCAGGTTTTTAAGTCCCGGAATCATTTACGTCATTCTTCGCTGCACCGACTCCAGTGAATTGCTATCCATTCTATAATAAGGGCACCAGAACTGAACCGCATTTGTGGGCCTTTATCATCGAAGAGGAGTATTCAGTAACGAAAGGAGACAGTCCAGGAGAGCTTGTAGAGAAGTAGAAGAAGTGGCGCGTGGAATCCATTATGCAAGTAAATCGCTGTAGGTGCACGTGATCCAGGGATATGCTGATAACCACTAATAAACAAGAAAACACGAAGTCCCCAAGCGCTTTCGTGTAATTCACATCTTCAGGGGTGAGTACAAACTAAGGAGAAATACTTGACAAGGCTAATATATACAGTGAAAAAGTCATGCCAAGATCAATCCTCCCACAACGTGTCCTGCAGGTGTCTTACTGCCTCTTTGATGATTTCCAAGAAATCATCCTAAAGAAACACTTTGAAATAAAGAAAATTGAAGTGGATGAAGCTTTCCGTATTGTAAGACAGAAATAGCGTGTTTTTGAAATGACCATACCGAGCGATTGGAAAAAGTTCATGTTGGATTACTGTTTTGATAACCTGAGACGTGAGCGTTCTGATCTTCAAGCTAAGCTCGAACACAAATTAGCACTCCATATTAGAAATTGTGATTGGACTAAGGATGCCAATCACAACTATGTAGTGAATCTCTCCTCAAACAACTAGACAATGATATCTTGTGTGCCCTCGATTATGGCTTAAGTTTTGATGGCTCAAACAAGAGAGTCGACAGTGTTGATATAACCAGAGCATTTTGCAATTTGTAGAAATTCAGTGAAGAAGTAAACATGTGCAAAGGTGTTGTTTATGCATCTATGTCTAAGCCTTGTGTTCCAAAATGAACAGATAGATTCAACAAAGCAATCCAATCCCTAAAGAAAAATAAGGATCTACATGCTACTAAAGCAGATAAGCCAACACAGTAGTGATTTTAAACATAGATGATTATTTTTATAAAATGAATGACCTTTTTGATGTTGCAACATATGAAAGCTCATAAATAATCCCCTCAACACAGTCAACACACAGTTTAACAACAAAAATAGGACGTGTTATTAAATCCGACGAGGACTCAGCAAAACTACAGGAAGATCTAAACAAATTTTTCGAATGGTCTGAAAAAGGGCAAATGAAATTCAACGTGGACAAATGTAAAGTACTTAGTATAGGAGATGTAAACAGGGAAACCAGATACCAGATGAACAACGATGCCATAGAGAAATCCGACTGCAAGAGAGATTTAGAAGTAATGATAAGCAGGAACCTTAAGCCTAGTAAGCAATGTGTTTTTGCTCGTAACAAGGCTAATAAAGTACTTGGTTCATACAAAGGCGTGTTAGTTATAAGACTAGCGAGGTCATCCTAAAACTGTATCTTTGCGCTTGTGAGACCACACCTGGATTATGCAGTTCGGTTCTGGTCACAGTATTACAGAATGGATATAGAATCCCTAGAAAGAATTCAGAAGAGAATAGCAAGACTAATCCGGGGCATTGGGAACCTTGAGTATAGAGACAGGTTAAAGCATCTTAATTTGCACTCCCTCGAGAGACGTAGAGCGAGGGGCGACCTGATAGAGGTGTATAAGTGGAAGTCAGGGCTAAACGAAGGTACTCAAACTATCCAACCAGGAGCGAACTCGTAACAATGGTTTTAAATTAGACAAATTTAGATTAAGGCGTGAAATAGGTAAACACTGGTTTGGAAACAGAGTAGTGGATGAATGGAACAAGTTACCAAATATCATCATTAACTGGAATACGCTGAATAGCTTCAAACATAGGTTGGATGCTTATATGAGCAATAGGGGTTGGGTGTAAACGGGACTGCCCAGTATGGGCCAATAGGCCCGCTGCAGTTTCCTCCATTCTTTTGTTCTTATGTTCAAACTTAAGTCTCTATTGAGAGGTAAAGCTACTCTCATTAAATGTTTTTCTTCAACGTCCCATCCACTGCCATGCATGTACTGTTTAATCGAGACTCACAAACCTAATAACCCAGCAAGTGCCATCATTAGCTCAGTCGGGTCAATCTCTTATAAATTATTTAAATGGTTAGTTTCTTTACTAAATCCCCTAGTTGGTAACATTTCTAACTCTAATATTAAGAATAATGTGGATCTGGTTGATAAACTCAATAACTTGCACATTAATTATGATTTTAAACTGATCAGTTTTGACGTAACATCACTCTTTACAAAGATCCCAGTTGATGATTTACTAGAGTTCCTCACGGATTCCCTGGGCAATATTTCATCGCCGTCTCGAAAAACGGTCTTCACCGAACTCATCAAACTATGTATTAAGGATTGTAAATTTGAATTCAATGGAGAATATTTTGGTATGGCAATGGGTAATCCGCTTTCACCAGTATTAAGCAACTTATGTATGGAATTCTTTGAGAAGAAACTATTAAGCAACATTTTACCACCTTCAGCAGTCTGGTTTAGATATGTAGATGATGTATTATGTCTCTGTATTATGTCCCCGTCCACCAAATTCTCTGTGGAATTAGAGCATGACTGCAAATTACCATTCCTAGACTGTCTGATCCACAGAATAGTTAACACCTTTAAGTTCAGTATTTATAGGAAACCTATTAATGTGTGTTCATACATTCATTATTATTTTGCCCACCATAATAGAGTCAAACAGTCAGTATTTTCATCAATGTTTTTGCGTGCTCTAAGAATATGCAGTCCGGAATTCATTGATGAGGAATAAAAATATATCTATAATATTGGCTTGAACCTTAAGTACCCTAGGTCTTTTATAGACAAATGCCTTATCACTACTGAGAAATCTTTTTATAGAACCGATCCTAAGAACATAAGAACATAAGAAAATTAGGAGTCTGCAATAGGCCGGTTGGCCTGTGCATGGCAGCTCCTATCGAGAGTTACTACCACTCTCTATCATCCACGAATCTATCTAGCCTCCTTTTAAAACTCTCCCTTTGTAAACCCATGTTGAACGTCGTAGATTAATTTGCTTTTCTCTAAATGCGATCGAATGCTCTTTGCTATAATTGATTCAAGAAATTTCCCCACTACTGACGTCAAACTAATCGGCCGGTAACTTGACACTGATGCTCTGTCTACCTTTTTGAATATGGGTACTAAGCCCACCCATAAGAACATAAGAACATAAGAAAGTGGGATACTGCAGGAGGCCGACTGGCCCATACAGGGCAGATCCCTTTCACACCCATCCCAGCACTTCCATGTGCCTATCCAACTTCGTCTTGAAGCTCCCTAGCGTCCCCGATCCTACTATAGCACTCGGTAGCCTATTCCACATATCCACAACTCTATTACCAAACCAGTGCTTGCCTATATCCTTTCTGAATCGGAATTTATCTAATTTAAAGCCATTTGTTCTAGTTATTTCGTTATTACTGAGCTTCAGAACATCTTCCATTTTACCCTTGTTAATCCCACTCACCCACTTGTACACCTCTATCATATCTCCCCTAACTCTACGCCTCTCTAATGAATGCAAGCCTAAGCTTTTCAGTCTTTCTTCATATGTAAGGTTTCTAATATTATGGATCATTTTTGTCATTCTTCTTTGTACTCTCTCCAAAGAATCTATGTCCATTCTATAATAAGGACACCAGAACTGAACCGCATAATCCATGTGTGGCCTCACTAATGCTAGGTAAAGTTTCAAAATAACGTCAGCAGTTCTGTTACTCACAGACCTAGATATGAACCCTAGAATCCTGTTTGCCTTGTTGCGAACGCTAATACATTGTTTTCTAGGTTTCAAGTCGTTGCTAACAAATACACCTAGATCTTTTTCACAAACTGAGTTTTCTATTTCCGTGTTACCTAGTTTATACTTAACGTTTGTATTCGTCTTCCCTATCTGTAGTAACTTGCATTTATCAGTATTAAAATTCATTTGCCAGTCTACTGACCACTCATGTAAGGTATCTAGATCTCTTTGAAGGTGTTCAAAGTCACTGTCTGAATTTATCACTCTCCCCATTTTGGTATCATCTGCAAATTTACTAATCCTACTAGTTATGTCTAAATCAAGATCATTAATGAATATAACAAACAGCAGAGGGCCCAATACAGATCCCTGGGGAACTCCGCTTTTGACCGCACCCCAGTCTGACTTTAATCCATTTATGCTGACTCTTTGTTTCCTACCAGTTAACCATGACCTAATCCATTTTAATAATGATCCACCTATTCCATGTGCTTCTACCTTCCTTATCAATCTCTCATGAGGGACTCTATCGAATGCTTTACTGAAATCTAAATAAATTATATCATATGACTTATCATTATCTACCGCTTCATATACTTCTGAGAAAAAGCTAAGCAAATTTGTGAGACAAGACCGTCCCTGGGTGAACCCGTGCTGAGAAGAATTAATTAAGTTGAATGTTTCAAGGTGGCTTCTGATTTTTGTAGCAATAATTGACTCTAGCAACTTGCCTATGATTGACGTGAGACTAATGGGACGGTAATTTGATGCAGTTGATTTATCACCCTTTTTGAAAATCGGAACTACATTTGCAAGTTTCCAAGCTTCTGGCACTAGGCCCGATTCTAATGACTTATTAAATAAAACTGCTAATGGATTACTCAACTCATCTCTATATTCTTTTAATATTCTAGCATATACCTCGTCTGGACCAGGCGATTTATGAGGCTTCAGTTTGTTAATTACCTTAAGCACATCGTTACTAGTAATATTGATATTCATCAACATATTTTCTTTACTGTCGTTATATACCTTATGAACTTCTGGAAACTGTGCTAGGTTTTCATTTGTGAATGCGGAGCGAAAATGACTATTTAACGTACTACACATTTCTAACTCATCATCAGTCACTTCTCCTGTCGTAGTTTTAAGGGGACCTATTGTATCTCTAACCCTTGACCATAAGAATCTCCTAGTATTACCATTTCACAAAAAATTCTCTCAAATTCCTTTACAACTGAAAACCTGGAACGTTAATGTGGCATTTAAAAGCTCATGCACTGTAAAACAAATGCTAATCAAGAACTCCCCAACAATGCAGGCGGCTGCATTTACAAGGTTCCTTGCAAGGGATGTAATGTGTTCTACTTAATCAAGACAGGTAAAGATCTTGTAACTAGACTTAAACAGCATAATTATAGTGTTAGGATAGGCCAGGAATCCAATGCTCTGTTCGTTCATATGAGATATAAGCATTGCATTGACTGGGAAAATGCCTCCTCAATATTACCTTGTAATTTAATTGTCGGTAGGAACCTTATAGAATCCAGTCTCATTAAACATACCGAATTCGTCAACATGAATTTGAATAATGGTATGAACAAACTGGATAATTATGAAATTAAGAAGATTTGTAACCAGGTGAGAAGGTTGGGTCATCTTACCCCTATGACCTGACTACTGACAGCTGCTGTGCTTATGAAGATTAGTGGGGACACTGCCTAATGACCGGACCATTGTGGACACCTACGATCCCCTAGGGACTTGATCGCACTCTCCTCTACTGTATATATTGAGTGTAGGACAAAAGCCCCCTAGGACAAAAGTCCCCAGGAGAAATAACAGGAATTTTTAAAATAATGATTTAATTTTTATACAGTTTTGAACACTTCTCTAACCTAACCAAACCTAACCTAAACCCAACCTAACCTAACCTAACCTCACCTTCTGGAATTCTGTTGTAGTTATAAAGAAGTAAACAAGGAATGTTTATTAGATCTGCAATGACGTATGTTTTGTCTTCTGGGGTGTCATGGGTTGCGTTGGGCATCCAGCACAACCCATCCCAAATGTTTGTTTACATAAGAACATAAGAATGGAGGAAACTGCAGCGGGCCTATTGGCCCATACTGGGCAGTCCCGTTTACACCCAACCCCTATTACTCATACAAGCATCCAACCCATGTTTGAAGCTATTCAGCATATTCCAGTTAATGATGATATTTGGTAACTTGTTCCATTCATCCACTACTCTGTTTCTAAACCAGTGTTTAACTATTTCACGCCTAAATCTGAATTTGTCTAATTTAAAACCATTGTTACGAGTTCGCTCCTGGTTGGATAGTTTGAGTACCTTTGTAATGTCCCCTTTGTTTAGCCCTGACTTCCACTTATACACCTCTATCAGGTCGCCCCTCGCTCTATGTCTCTCGAGGGAGTGCAAATTAAGATGCTTTAACCTGTCTCTATACTCAAGGCTCCTAATGCCCGGGATTAGTCTTGTCATTCTCCTCTGAATTCTTTCCAATGATTCTATATCCATTCTGTAATACGGTGACCAGAACTGAACTGCGTAATCCAGGTGTGGTCTCACAAGCGCAAGATACAGTTTTAGGATGACCTCGCTAGTCTTGTAACAAACACTCCTTTGTATGAACCCAAGTACTTTATTAGCCTTGTTACAAGCAAAAACACATTGTTTACTTGGCTTAAGGTTCCTACTTATCATTACTCCTAAATCTCTCTCGCAATCGGATTTCTCTATGGCATCGTTCTTCATCTGGTATCTGGTTTCCCTGTTTACATCTCCTATACTGAGTACTTTACATTTGTCCACGTTGAATTTCATCTGCCATTTTTCAGACCATTCGAAAAATTTGTTTAGATCTTCCTGTAGTTTTGCTGAGTCCTCGTCAGATTTAATAACATGTCCTATTTTAGTGTCATCAGCAAATTTACTTATGTTGCTGTCTATGCCGATATCTATGTCGTTTATGTATATAATAAATAATAATGGTCCAAGTACTGAGCCTTGGGGAACTCCACTTGTGACGTTGCTCCAATGGGACTGAGTGCCATTAATGCTCACTCGCTGTTTCCTGTCCTGTAACCACGCCCTAATCCATTTAAGGATGTTACCTTTGATGCCATGTGCTTCTACCTTTCTAATTAGTCTTTCGTGGGGGACACTGTCGAAGGCTTTGCTAAAGTCGAGATATACCACATCATAATTGTGCCCCTCGTCCACAGATTCGAAAACTGATGAAAAGAATGTTAATAGATTAGTTAGACAAGAACGTCCGCTCTTGAAACCATGCTGGGAATCATCGATCAATCGGTGCTTCTCCAGGTGATTTCGAATAGAGTTTGAAATGATTGCTTCCAGAAATTTGCCTACTATTGATGTTAGACTGATTGGGCGGGAGTTAGAGGATAGTGATCTATCCCCCTTCTTGAAAATCGGTATTGCATTCGCTATCCTCCAGGATTCTGGTACTACACCTGTTTTTAAGGACATGTTAAACAACTTTGCTAAGGGCATACTAAGCTCTTCCTTACATTCCTTTAATACTCTGGCAAATATCTCATTGGGACCAGGTGACTTATTAGGCTTTAGTTTGTCTATTTGCTTACTAACATCGTTACTAGTCACTACTATCTCGCTTAATTTGTTTTCTTCACTATCTCTGAATAGAGTCGGTGCCTTGGGTCTCATGTTTAAATTTTCGGTGGTGAAAACTGTTGAAAAATATTTATTCAAATCATTTCTCATTTCTCCGTCGTTATCAGTGAGCTCTCCTGTATCTGACCGTATTGGTCCAATCTTTTCTCGTGTTTTAGTTTGATACATTTGGTAGAATTCTTTGGGGTTTGTCTTCGCCTCCCTTACTATCCTTCCCTCATTATTCCTCTTGGCTTTCCTTATCTCGGTTTTAACCCTACTCGCCAATATCTTATAATAGTCCTGGAGGTAAATTTTGCCACGCTTTATCCTTCTACCTATAGCTTTCCTTTGGCCAGTGATGTTCTTTAAATAATTATTTATCCATTTAGGGTCATTGTTGTCTGATCGGAGCTTTTTGTATGGTATGTTCTGTCTTTGTGCATTAAGTAACTCATTATTTAAATTGTCGTGGAACTCAGCAATCTCAGATCTCGTTATCAGGTCGGTGTCATCTGTCAGGTTCACGGTCAAGCGTGACACCCGCTCTCTCAGCTGCCTCTTTAGACTGTCAAAGTTTGCTCTTCTGATATCTGGCACTTAAGTGGAATTTTCCTTACGTCTGCCCTGAAAATCTAACTGGAAACTAACTTCTTTGTGATCTCTGTTTGCAAGTTCGTTCCCTACCTCGACATTACTAATGAGGTTTTCTCTGTTCGACAGAACTAAATCGAGTATATTATTACCCAGGGTGGGTTCGGTTATATGTTGACTTAGGAAACAGTCCTGGATCGTCTCGAGAAAATCCTCTGATTCTGAGTTACCCGTAAGGTCAGTCCAATCTATTTGGCCAAGGTTAAAGTCGCCTACTATACAGACTTTGTTGTGTATGGAAGCCCTGCGAATTTTCATCCCAGATAAGTCGTTCATTGACTCTATCAAGATTGGGAGGTCTATATATTACTCTTGTGATTAATTTTTCCCTACCGTCGATTAATTCTATCCAAATTGTTTCTGTATTCCGCTCAGTTTTTATTTCCCTATTTATTTCACATTTCAGATTATCCCTAACATAGATTGCTACTCCCCCTCCTTTCCTGGTCTGCCTATCGGTATGGAACAATTTGTAACCCGCAATTTGGTATTCGACCGGCAACTCACGTGAGTCTAGGTTGATCCATGTTTCAGTGAATGCTATTATATCGATTTTTTCGGTACATACCAAGGCCCTAATATCATCCATTTTGTTTCTCATACTTCTACTGTTCGCGTAGTAGACATTTAAGTTTGTCGTGTACTGAGTCCTCCCTTTACCGCGTTTAGTTTTAAACTCCCTGTTTAATTTAGTTTTGTCATCATTCCTAACACTATTTCCCTGTAATCTTTACTGTGCTTACCCACTACCACTGCAGTTTCCCCCACCCCCGCGCCCATATGTTCCCCTAGCAGTTTAAAGAGATAAGGTACCCGGCCAGCCGATAGGGGTCATTTCACACCTCAAAACCACATTTTAGTTAGTGGGCTTTAGACCTTAGTTGAGAGAAAACCTCCTGCTCCGCGGACTTATAATAGAACGGGGGCCATACAGTCCAACCAGTGCTACGAGTCTGTGTGTGTAAAATCCCGAGATTGTTGTTAAGTCCAGCGAAAGTTAACGTATCTTGTAAAGGAAATGATGACTCGTGAGGGCCTGTTTGCTACAAGAGCACTACAGGCCGGCCTAATAGATCTAACGAGTAATTCTCCAGGTTGACATACTCTCCCTTATAACTTACCGTACTGTGGCGCGAATGTGAGTGACTGACCTATCCATGCAAATTATAAGTCCAGTGTATGGAATTGTGCCAAATAACGTAAGTGCAATTATCTGCCCGTATCTGTGACCTCTCTATTATTATTATTATCAAAGGTAATGACTGATTGGTTATGACAAAGTATAACCAATAACTTAGATGGTTGTTGGAAGTTAATGGAATTCATTAAATCATCATTTATCAAGTACACGACGCATTGAATGCCGGAAGCAGAGTAAAATTCTACGTAGTGATACACCATAATCTCCTGGGTGAGTAAGCAGTGCAAAGGTATCTGAGTTCTACTGTAAGAAAACCACTTTCTTGCATTTAAAACCTAACATGGGGTAATTACTCCACTGACATTCAGTTATAATATTCTAACTACTTAAATTGTAGTAATTTCATATTTAAATCTACAGTATATATTTTTAATATTTCTAATGACCCTCTCTTTAACATAAAAACAGGGGGGCTTCTGTCCAATTTTGCACTTTTACTGAGGGGCTTTTGTCCGGGCCCCATATATATTAGCCTTGTCAAGTATTTCTCCTTAGTTTGTACTCACCCCTGAAGATGTGAATTACACGAAAGCGCTTGGGAACTTCGTGTTTTCTTATTTCCTGGAGTCTACCAAAATGTCAGTTTTTTCTGCTATGTTCTTAAGATGTCTGCGTATTTGTGACTGAATTTATTGATGATGAATTGAAACACATTCGTTCCATTGCACAAAAACTTGGGTACCCTTCTGTGTTTGTTGATCGTTGTTTTAAAAGGGCTAAAAAATCCTTTCATTCCTCTGAAACCAGGCAAATTCCTACACTTAAGAATATTTTGACTCTGCCCTATCGCAATGAATTTGTCCCGTTAGTTCGGTCCCTCAAGCTACTAAATATTAATGTTGTTTTCAAGTATGACTCAACCATTACCAATATGTTAATAAGAAATAGCCCAAGTTTGAATGTAATTGGAAGTGTTTATTGTATTCCATGTAGCAAGTGTAATTGTAATTATGTAGGACAGACAGGAAAAACACTGCAGCTCTGAATCAAACAACATAAGTACAATATCAGAACAGCATCTGAAAGCAGTGCCCTGTTCGTTCATGTTAGGAATAATAATTATCCCATTGCTTGGGAAAAAAGCTTGGAAGTGTTCAAATCATCTTGTGTCACAGAAAGACTTCTGGTTGATTAAGGAATTAAAATCAATAAACCTTAATGATGGTCAGTTCAAAACTGATAATATGTTACATAAATTTATTTGTCAGTGGCCCAAGGTTAAAAATGCTTTGAAAACCTTAGATCTAAATGTATGATAGTTATTTAGTAGGTACCTTATTTGTGACCTGACCTGACTAGTCACGTCGCCCCCTTCTCTTAAGCTCCTCTACGTGTGTGTTGGTGTGGGGATTAGTGGATGACATCATTATGACCTGACCTCATGTTTAATAAGGTCACCCTGTATATTTAAGCCTCTCTCTGTCCATGTAATCCAGTTGCCTCTGAAGATGTCTTGAATAAAGACGAAAGCTAAGGTGCTCCGTTGTTTCCCTTTTCCCGAGTGATTTTATCAAGATATCGAGTTTCATATTGGTGACTATTGTGGAGAATATTATGATAATGGAGCAAATATGAAGAGGCAATATAAAGGCGTTGAAGCAAGAGCAGTAAAACAAAAGGCAAAAGTAATTTTGGTGCCATGCTGTGCGCATAGTGATAACGTTGTGGTAGTAGATGGAGCTGAGGCGTTCACTATCGCTATTAAATGAGGCGCATATATCCACAGTGACCAAAGCGACCCTATGGTGAAAATTTAGATTTATTCTCAAAAGGATAGGGAAACCACCTCTGGAAGTGTCAAGTTAGTCTATTTATTTATTAAGTAAAACTACCCACGTGTCGCTATGTGCAGAACTGGCGATGAGGGTGGTGGGCGGCAGATCATAGAGAGGAAAGCGCCAGAGGTGTCCATTTATTTTTTCTGGACCTCTGTCCACTCTGGTCGTAGGTGCCTCAATTATCTTGGCAACATAGTGGGGATTTACACCCTGATTAGTTGTCGAACGCAGTAATGGGATATACTTAAGCACCGTGTTACATCAGTACCCAAATTGTGGTAAGAAACAAGATAGAAAAGAGACAGAGGACTCGTTGAAGTAGTAATGTGTCAATTAAGGGTAATGTGTAAGGCACTGTTGAAAGCTAAAGAGTCACCAAAAGATGCTATAGGCACTATTTTTTATTGACACTATTGTTACGAACCCCTCCACCGATTGTCTTCATCTACCTACCCAGCACAACGAGCAACGCCATCTAGGGACGAAACACGAGTATGGCTCGTCTTAGTTACCACTCCCGGGTTTCCCTTCTCCATATCCTGGTTGTTGCGTCACTTCCGCCTCAGTCGACTTTGTCAGCTCCAATTCGAGGAGAGGACAGACTTCACTCTGGGAAGCGACCACAGGATCACCTATCCTGGAAACCTACGGCACAGTGACTATTTACCGTCTTCTACCATACTCAGCCTTGCTCGTCAGCCATCTCAGCTCCTCACTTAAGTATTTGTAATCTTGTATTGCCTCTCCCCCCTCCACATTGCTTCACTATTGTTCTATGTTTTATTACTATGTATATACTGTTCGTGTTTAGGTTAAGTTTGGTTAAGGGTAGTTTATACGCTGAATATTTTGTTAAGGAATTTATGGTACTTTATTATATACAACAAAAACTCGCATCCTTTGTCTACCCTTTTATGTCCGATTGTCTTTGTTTTTTTTTGTTGTTACCTGTTGGGATCTGGGTAGACGTATAACTATATTCTAAATCCCCAACTCGTAACAAATGGCGACCGTGACAGGACACGACCTTAAGTACCATATTCCTTCCTCCCTTGTTACTCAGTGTTAATTACCCCTCCCAGTCACTTCTGTTTACAATTGCTTTACGGTGGTTTAAAGTTTCCTTCATATGTGTGTGCATATATTGGTATTACCGTATAGTAAGAGTGACAGACGTAGGATAATAGGTTCCAAGTGTCATAAGGCTTACCTGTTATTACACGTGGCAGTCGTGTGGTAAGTCTTATCGAGTGTAGGGAAGAATCCGGATCTGTTTAATGCCGTACCCTCACTCCAGAGTAGGCTGTTCCATAGTTACTAGTTTAGAGTGAAGTGATATCTTGGGACGCCCCGCTCTACCAGGACCCCATAATTATAAAGCCTCCATTATTGTTCTTCTCATTATCTCATTCAGGGCTGTTAATCCGGATCTTTATATTAATGCCGTAATACGCCCTTCCTCTTTCAAGTATATCAGGGTTGTTAATCCGGATCTTTATATTAATGCCGTAATACGCCCTACCTCTTTCAAGTATATCAGGGTTGTTAATCCGGATCTTTATATTAATGCCGTAATACGCCCTACCTCTTTCAAGTCTCTTGTCCTTATCTAAGGATCTTCTCGGAAGAACAATAATCATAAGTGTAATTTCCCTAGTTATAACTTGGTTAGTTTCCGGAACTTTCTGGTTATCCACTGCCGTGATATTTTCTAGGGTTATCCACTTATCTTAGCTTTTGACCATTAGTTAATTTATCCTATTTTTCTTAACAATGGCCACCTCAGGTTTTGATCTTCAGGATTTTATTGAAAATCCTTCCGTAGCTAAATTACGTGTTAATATCCTGAAGAAAGAATGGAAAGAAATAGCCAACTATTACAATATCCCATTTTCACAGCAACTGACTAAGGAAATGTTAAAAAATCATGTGATTGAAGTGTTGGTTCAACAAGAAGTTTTAAAAGAATCCGCTGTTGACAGATTAACGCCCATGTCCAAGAAACTTCAACCACTATCCACCACCCCTCCTCACCCAGAAGTTGCCTCAGGTCTGGCTAGCCCTCAAGAAGAAACACAACGAATAGACCCCTTAGAACTAGAACGAGCTAGGTTCGAGTTCCAAATCAAAATGAAAGAACTCGAGTTGGAACAGGCCAAGTTGGAGCAGGAGGCCAAGTTGGACCCTGAAGAAAGGATGGAACAGGCCAAGTTGGAACAGGCCAAGTTGGAGGCCAAGTTGGACCATGAAGAAAGGATGGAACAGGCCAAGTTGGTGCAGGCGGTTAAACTGAAAGAACTACAGGTGAGAGAGACAGAAGTCACCTTAACATCGGAGTTTAAATCAAAAGAAGTGGCATTAAGAGAGAAACTCGCTGCTTTTAACCCTGCTACTGCTTCTTCCCTTGTTCCCGGGTTTGATGAATCCGATATGGACGGGTCATTTAGGACTTTTGAGAAAATAGCCGGGAAGAATGAGTGGCCAAAGGACCAGTGGGTGTCAGTATTAGTTCCTAAATTATATGGTAAGGCTCGTAGAGTTTATAACTGTTTAGACCAGACTGATGACTATGATAACGTAAAAAAGAATATCCTCACCTCTTATGCTATCACGCCAGATGGATACCGGCAGAAGTTTCGTAAACTAACCAAACCATTTTCACACACATTTGTTGAGTTTGCTCAAGAAAAGCTTAGGTTTTTTAAGAAGTGGTTAGAGGCTACAGAGACCTCCACATTTCAGGATTTGTTAAATTTGGTAGTCCTGGAGGAGTGGAAAAGCAAGATACCATTTCACATCTTGAAGCATGTGGAGGAGCGTGGAGAGGTTAATTTAGGGCGTGCTGCTGAGCTGGCTGATGCGTATGCTTTGTTGGTGGAGTCACTGGGCAGTAGAGAACGTGGTACTTCCCGACATGTTAGGTCCTCCTCTGATGATAACCTTGGGAACGTGAGTGGTAGGTCGAAAGGTCCCACACCTACTCCCCCCGATGCAACCAAGCTTACTTGTTCTTACTGTAAAAACCCAGGCCATACGATCCAGAATTGTAAACACCCAAAGTGTCGAATTGCTAAAAGTAGTTCCCTGGATCCCAAATCCAAACCAATAGCAAATGCCAATGTGAAAAGGCCCCATCAGGATGTCTTCTCTTCATTCACCTATGAGGGAAAAATTTCAATCATAGAGGGGTCTCGTTCTTTCCCTATTCGTATACTACGTGATACGGGCGCAGCACAATCTATCCTCCTGTTTAACGTCATTCCTGATATATCTACCGCATTTACAAATGAGTGTGTTCTAATTTCAGATCTCTCGTCCCATTCTTCCTATCCTTTAGCTAAAGTGCACCTCCAATGTCCCTTGATTACTGGGGAAGTGCAAATAGCCATTAGGAAAGACCCAATGCCTGTGTGCGGCATTCATTTATTATTGGGTAATGACTTGGTAGGAGATCTAGTGGTTCCTAACATAAAGACAGTCGACTCTCCCTTACCTGTCAACTCCACCACTGACCTTAAAGAAACTATTCCTCCTCTTTTCCCATCTTGTGCTGTCACCCGGTCGCAGAGTGTGCGAAATGGGCCCTCTTCACCTAAAACCACCTCCAATATCTTCCTACCCACAGAAGATCTGTACAATAAGACGATTAGTAAGGATGAGCTCGTTAAAGCCCAACAATCTGATCCATCTTTGAATAAACTTCATCATGCAGCAGTTGAGGGTAAAGATTTTAACACCCTTCCGTGTTTTTATTATCATGAAGGGGTTTTGATGAGGGCCTATAGGCCCCCTGAGCTTGCCCATCTAGACACGTGGTCTGAAATACATCAAGTGGTAATTCCAGCTTCAGTCAGACCAGCATTAATTGCCCTTGCCCATGATGGTATTTCAGGACATTTGGGAATCCTGAAAACATATAAAAAGCTCCTCCAACACTATTACTGGCCTGGACTTAGGAAGGATGTGTCACAATACCTAAAATCTTGTCATATTTGTCAAATGGTAGGAAAACCAAATGAAAGTATACCAGCAGCTCCCATTAAGCCCATCCCAGTATTTTCTACCCCATTTGAAAAGATTGTTGTGGATTGTGTGGGCCCATTACCAAAGACTAAAAAGGGAAATCAATTCCTGCTCACAGTTATGGATACCAGTACACGTTATCCTGAGGCTTTTCCCCTTAAAAGCATCACTTCAAAAAACGTAATCAAACATCTTTTGCACCAATTTTACGAGCAATCTTTTCAAACAGGTGATGAAAGACCTCAGTGTGGACCATTGTACATCTTCGGCTTACCACCCACAATCCCAAGGTTGCTTGGAACGGTTCCATCAAAACTGTCAAGTCAATGCTAATAAACTATCTCCTCTCAACTATATAGTCCATACTCCTGATCACCGAAAAGATTCACAACTTGTTCACATTAATCTCATGAAACTTTACCATTCCAGGCAGTCAGAGGAAGACATCCCCGAGGCTGTAAGGCTACCTGTATTGCATACGGTTTTGTCAGGGCCGGAGGCAGATGACATGGACCTATTGGAGAATTTAGACTTCCCTCTACCTAAAGAGAACCCTGCTAACAGTCACATACTCAACAATTTGGATGAGTATTTTTCTGTTCTGAATCCATCTCAAGCAAAAGATCTCACTAAGTTATTATCAACATTTCCTAAAGTCACGTCAGACCTCCCAGGGTTTTGCAATATACTTAAACATGATATTGAGCTAATCTCAGATGATGTACAACCCATTAGGCAATCAGCATATCGACTAAATCCACAAAAAAAAGAGAACATGAAAAAGGAGGTAGATTTTTTGTTAAAGCATAACTTAGCTGAGCCTAGTACCTCCCCCTGGGCTTCACCTTGCCTTCTCATTCCAAAACCCGATGGCACCTTTCGTTTCTGTACAGATTATCGTAAAGTGAACCAGGTCACTGTCTCTGACTCCTACCCTTTACCTTTGATTGAAGATATAATAGACAGCATAGGCTGTGCCCAATTTATCAGTACCATAGACCTGTTGAAAGGCTATTATCAAGTAGGACTCACGGATAGGGCAAAAATAATCTCGGCATTTATAACTCCATTTGGTCTTTTTCAATATTTAGTTATGGCGTTTGGCTTTTCTAATGCTCCGGCCACATTCCAGAGGGCCATAAACTACCTTATTCAAGACCTAGGTGGGACGTTCGCCTACCTGGATGACCTGGTGGTGGTGTCGGACAGCTGGGACGAACATCTGGTGCGTTTGGAGATACTGTTTGCACGACTGCAAGAGACTGGATTCACCATAAACCTGGCTAAATCTGCTTTTGGCCGGGCCTCGGTGACTTACCTGGGACATATCGTTGGGCATGGTATGGTGAGACCCAAGGACGCAAACGTTGAAGCCATCTTGTCCTTCCCCACTCCAAGGACGAGGAAGGAACTCATGCGCTTCCTGGGGATGTGCGGCTACTACCGTCGGTTCTGCAGTAACTTCTCCAGCGTGGCCGGACCCCTCACAGACCTTACCAGTTCTGCGGTCCCTTACATCTGGAACCAGAAGTGCGACCAGTCTTTCCACCGCCTCAAAGCCTTCCTTGCCTGTAAGCCTGTAGTCCACCCCCCTGACTACACCTTGCCCTTCCATCTGCAAATCGACGCTAGTGGTGTCGGAGTGGGGGCTGTGCTCCTACAACCCGACCCAACCACTGATGTCCTTCACCCTGTGGCATATTACTCCGCCAAGTTGAAAAAACATCAGACCAACTACTCGACCATAGAGAAGGAGGCCCTGGCTCTGGTGTTGGCAATAAAGAAGTTTGAATGTTACCTCCAGTCTTGCCCACAAACAACCCTGGTCTTCACCGACCATAACCCACTCACGTTCATCCAAACCAACAAGACCTCCAACCAGCGAATCCTTCGCTGGGCTCTCCTCACCCAGCCGTATAATCTACAAGTCCGGCACATAAAGGGGGTGGAAAACCTGATTGCAGACTCCTTATCCCGAGCTCCAGTGGAAATGTAGCAGCTACTCTCCAGACGCACCAGGTGATCACCTCCTTCGCGCCCGCGCTACGAAGGTCTTTGGAGGGGGGGTGTGTTACGAACCCCTCCACCGATTGTCTTCATCTACCTACCCAGCACAACGAGCAACGCCATCTAGGGACGAAACACGAGTATGGCTCGTCTTAGTTACCACTCCCGGGTTTCCCTTCTCCATATCCTGGTTGTTGCGTCACTTCCGCCTCAGTCGACTTTGTCAGCTCCAATTCGAGGAGAGGACAGACTTCACTCTGGGAAGCGACCACAGGATCACCTATCCTGGAAACCTACGGCACAGTGACTATTTACCGTCTTCTACCATACTCAGCCTTGCTCGTCAGCCATCTCAGCTCCTCACTTAAGTATTTGTAATCTTGTATTGCCTCTCCCCCCTCCACATTGCTTCACTATTGTTCTATGTTTTATTACTATGTATATACTGTTCGTGTTTAGGTTAAGTTTGGTTAAGGGTAGTTTATAAGCTGAATATTTTGTTAAGGAATTTATGGTACTTTATTATATACAACAAAAACTCGCATCCTTTGTCTACCCTTTTATGTCCGATTGTCTTTGTTTTTTTTTGTTGTTACCTGTTGGGATCTGGGTAGACGTATAACTATATTCTAAATCCCCAACTCGTAACACTATCTATTCCTATCATTTTTTATTATGTACTGCAATAAAGAATGCGTATTGCTTAAAGCTGTCCGTCGTAGACGACGACAATTCTGCTTCAATATGGGACGATGTGTGATGAATGGTGATCTAGAGATTTTATCGGCGGTATCACTGGATGTGAATGTGAAGTCTGGTCCTTGACCTGTACAGTAGATTCTATAGCACATTGAGCACTACAGCTCTGGGTTGGATGGGAGGTGTCTGGGAGCGCGATTGTGTCTCCTCTCCACTGCTTACAAATCGGACCCCATTGTGCTCATTCTCGAGATGTCTGACCCCTTGGGTACAAGTGGAGCACCATAGATTTCGGTCGGAGGGATATTACATTTTTGGGCGTCCTTCTGAGCTGGTCCTTGTATCTTTTGCAATGTACTTCAGGGTGGCGGCGTTCCTCGGGCAGCTGCCCGTAGAGGATGTGTCCAGTCCATTGCAGCAGTCACTTCAACAGAAAGGCCTCTCTGTCTCAATGTAACTAATAATTTGCTACAGAGTGAAAACTTATATATTATACAAACACTTCCGTGTTTGGAGTAAAACACTAAGTATTTTGAGAAGTACAGAAGAATGGTGTTTCAGAATGTTCAGGTAACTGTCAGAGAAGTACAGAAGAGTAGTGTATCAGAGTGTTCAGGTAACTGTCAGAAAAGAACAGAAGAGTAGTGTATTAGATTGTTCAGGTAACTCTCAGAAAAGTACAGAAGAGTAGTGTATCACATTGTTTGGGTAATCCTCAGAAGTACAGAAGAATAATGTTTCAGGATGATTAGGTATAAGTAACTGGCAGAGAAGTACAGAAGACAAGGGTAATAAAAAAGAAAAGACTGTTCACTTATGTAGTAAAAGGTGACATTTCTGAAGCTCTAGTTAAGAACTTTGGAGGTGTTTTTTCAAGGAAACTGTTGCTGCAGCAAGAGGATCTATTAAACAAAGATTTAAACTCATAGGGGCTATAACAGCAGTTTTGGGTTCTTGTCTGTTGTGTTTGTTACCACACTTGCAGAAATGTCTATCTCATCACATGAATTAGGAGAATCATCTTGATAACAGCAGAGTAGTGGTTCGCACATATCTGGATTAGATCTTCTTAATGAGATCAAAAGTGGAGTAAAGATGTTATTAAAACTTGCAAGTTCTCCCGTGATACGGAACACGAAATGGGGCTTGAGGAAATCTATCATGTTTATGCATTACCCTCAATATATTGTTACCACTCATTCTCAACATTAAAACGTCTCAAAGCACTTTTACCACAAGTATGTGTCAAGAAAGGACAAATGGTCTCTCATTCATAAGCATAAATAATGGACTTGCCCCCTAAAGTTACGATGAAGCCATAGATAATTTTGTGTCAAACAGCTACAAAAAGCACAACATAGAGGTGTTTTGTATTACAGAGCTACCATAGTGAACTGATTTTTTTCGTCAATTATAAGAACATAAGAAAATAAGGAGTCTGCAATAGGCCGGTTGGCCTGTGCATGGCAGCTCCTGTCGAGAGTTACTACCACTCTCTATCATCCATGAATCTATCTAACCTCCTTTTAAAACTTTCGAGAGTTCCAGCACTTACTAAAAAGTTGCTAAGCTTGTTCCTCTCGTCCACTACCCTATTTGTGAACCAGTTGCTTCCTATCTCCCTCCTAAACCTAAACTTATCCAACTTAAATCCGTTGCTCCAATTCCTATCCTGCTCGGATAATATAATAACTTTATCGATATCCCCTTTATTGAGTCCTTTCACCCACGTAAATACTTCTATCACATCTCCCCGCACTCTTCGTCTTTCTAGGGAATGCAAGTTAAGTTTCTTTAACCTATCCTGATATGGAAGGTTTCCAAGTCCCGGAATCATTTTCGTCATTCTTCGCTGCACCGACTCCAGTGAATTGATGTGAACTGAATCGCATAATCGAGGTGCGGCCTGACTAGCGCAAGATATAGTTGCAATAAGACCTCTGCACTCTTATTACTTACACTTCTAGATATAAAACCCAATACTCTGTTTGCCTTATTTCGAACATTAAGGCACTGTTTTCTAGGCCGTAGGTCCGGGCTTACAAGTACCCCTAGGTCTCTTTCACAAGTCGACTTCTCTTGGTTGATGTTGTTAAGGCTGTATACGTTGTCAGTATTTGTTCTTCCAATATTAAGTGCACTGCACTTGCTGATGTTGAATTTCATTTGCCATTTTTCAGACCACTCCTGCAGTATATTTAGATCCTCCTGTAATGCATTTGCATCCTGCCCTGAATTAATCCGCAAACTTGCTTATGTCACTGCTGATCTCAGTATCTAGATCGTTTACGTAGATTATGAACAAGAGTGGGCCTAGTACTGACCCCTGGGGAACCCCACTTGTTACACGGCCCCACTCAGATTTAACACCATCTATGCTGACCCTCTGTGTTCTATCGGTGAGCCATGAGTTTATCCAATTTAAAACTTCCCCCTCGATACCATGAGCCTTAACTTTTCTCAGAAGCCTCTGATGCGGTACTCTGTCAAATGCTTTGCTAAAGTCTACGTAAATAACACAGTAATTTTTGTCATTATCTACGACCTCGAAGACTTTCCTACAAAACGTCAGCAGAATTGTTAGACAAGATTTTCCATTTGTAAACCCAAGTTGCGAGTCGTAGATTAATTTGCTTTTCTTTAGATGCGATCTGATGCTATCTGCTATAATTGATTCAAGAAATTTCCCCACTGCTGACGTCAAACTGGTCGGCCGGTAATTTGACGCTGATGCTCTGTCTCCCTTTTTGAATATGGGTACTACATTTGCCTGTTTCCACAAGTCTTGCACAACTCCGGTGTCCTTGACCACCGAAGGGTCAAGACGTACCTGGCGCTCCTCTCTGAGCAGCCAGGTCAACTCTTAAGTTGGCCCATACCAACCCTCCTCCCCACCGGAATATCAACAAGTTCTCGCCGGAAGTTACAATTTCATTTAGGAAAGGAACGAAACCAGTGTTAAACAGAGGTGAACAGTGGTGAACAGTGCTTAAGTCAATGAGAACAACTCAACAGTAACAGTCGTACCCAAGTTAACCTTCACACAGTGAGGTCCCAGGTACCCAGTGATAACGGCCCGTGAGACCCAACAACAACCAGCTATGTGTTAATCCGTCTACGATAGGAAGGCCTAAGACCAAACCTCACTCATATAACACCATCTGTGAGGGAATTACTACACCACATGTTCCTCATAACACCATATGTAAGGGAATTACTACACCACGTCAAGTCCCTCATCACACCATCTGTGAGGGAATTACTACACCACGTGAGGTCTCTCATAACACCATCTGTGAGGGAATTACTACACCACGTCAGGCCCCTCATAACACGATCTGTGAGGGAGTTACTACACCATGTGAGGCCCCTCAAAACACCATCTGTGAGGTAATTACTACACCACGTGAGGTCCCTCATTACACCACGTGAGGTCCTTCATAACACCATCTGTGAGGGAATTACTACACCACGTGAGGCCCCTCATAACACCATCTGCGAAGGAATTACTACACCACGCCAGGTCCCTCATAACACCATCTGAGGGAACTACTACACCACGTGAGTTCCTCCTAACACCATCTGGGAGGGAGTTACTACACTACGAGTTTGCTGTTCAACACCTACATTAATCTGTATATATATATATATATATATATATATATATATATATATACATATACATATATATATATATATATTTTATGAAAATCCACAATGAAAACGTGGATAAGATAAATCTTGATAAAATCACACGGGAAAATGGAAACAACGGAGTACCTTAGCTTTCGTCTTTATTCAAGACATCTTCAGAGGCAACTGGATTACATGGACAGAGAGAGGCTTAAATATACAGGGTGACCTAAAAACATGAGGTCAGGTCAAAATGATGACATCCACTAATCCCCACACCAACACACACGTAGAGGAGCTTAAGAGAAGGGTGGTGACGTGACTAGTCAAGTCAGGTCAGAAAAAAAAAGGGGACCCACAAAATAACTATCATACATCTAGATCAAAGGTTTTTAAAGCATTTTTAACCTTGGGCCACTGACAAATAAATTTATGTAACATATTATCAGTTTTTAACTGACCATCACTAAGGTTTATTGATTTTAATTCCTTAATCAAACTAGCTTCAACAAGAAGTCTTTCTGTGACACAAGATGATTTGAAAACTTCTAAGCTTTTTTCCCAAGCAATGGGGTGATTATTATTCCTAACATGAACGAACAAGGCACTGCTTTCAGATGCCTTTTTTTTTTTTTTTTTTTTCTGACCTGACTTGACTAGTCACGTCACCACCCTTCTCTTAAGCTCCTCTACGTGTGTGTTGGTGTGGGGATTAGTGGATGTCATCATTTTGACCTGACCTCATGTTTTTAGGTCACCCTGTATATTTAAGCCTCTCTCTGTCCATGTAATCCAGTTGCCTCTGAAGATGTCTTGAATAAAGACGAAAGCTAAGGTACTCCGTTGTTTCCATTTTCCCGTGTGATTTTATCAAGATATATATATATATATATATATATATATATATATATATATATATATATATATATATATATATATATATAGAACGCATAATTATGCATATCTAGACAAATTAATGTATGGATGATGTAGTACAGTCAGTTTGCCACAGTTAAAATTTAACAGAAGAGGAGCAGGGAATATGTCTTAGTTTGTCAGTGTTTTGCTTAACGTGAAGTTGTACAGCTGTGATTTTCAACCTTTTTCATCTCACGGCACAGTAAGCCAGGCACTAAAATGGTCGAGGCTCACCATCAGTATTTAAGAATAGATTTGATCGGCGGATAAACATTACGGAATTAAGGAGAGAAATTAAAACTGCCCTTTGGGCTTTTAATGAACAACACATTTGTTTATATATTGCATCATTGAAAAAAAAAGATTTTAATGCGCTCCATAAAAGTACCAGTAATGTCAAAACGTATCGAAATGCTATTTTATAAAATGCTATTTAAACTGCCGCGGCACGCCTACGGATGCTTCGCGGCACATTGGTTGAAAATCGCTGCTGTACACAAAAGGTGCAGTTCTAATTTATAGGGGTGTGCTGCCACTTTCTTAACAACTGGTTCTGATTCAAATAGTGCAGTAAATCGGCAAGCGCCAATAACGGAAGCCACCGCATCTTAGCTTTTTCAAACAACATTTTCTAACATTTTGGCAGCAATTATTTGTACTCACTAATGACATAATTATCTAAAAAAAATATATAAAAACTAAGCAAATTTTCTTTAAAAATATATATATACACATTGAAACGACCACTGCTTGTGATACTGTATAATTTTCTAGAAAATCCTGAAAAAAGAAAACATTTGGATATAAATTTACCTACTCGATCACGCTATCTCTTCAGTTTGACAACGAATTATTGTCATTAGGGAACAGTATTTTCATAAAGAATAATACACTTATTTACTATTTTGGATGCTAGAAATGGCAAACAATCAATGAAATTATTACTGTCTGTCTCAGTGAAAGTTTACGGCAACAACACGATCTCTTTGACCTGGAGCTCAACACTAGTGACACACACTGATGCACGCAGTCTAGAAGACTACTCTGTCCAAGGCAGGTTGCCAAACCAAAATAAGTCGTTAGATTTCCATCTTTAAAAAGATGAGTGATAGAAAGCATTCAAGATATAGTATTAGTACAGTTTATTGTGTGTAAACAATGTTGACTAATGTCAAAAAAGCAACTAAAATGGGTAGTGATCAGATCAGATGGATGGTTGAGGTGTAGCCTTATGCAACAAATTCGAATAATTGGCAATAGTACAGCCAATGGGCTATCTGAGCAGTTGTCATTTGCTATAATTTTAAATACTCCAGTGATTATAATTTCATAAAGTTTTAAGTGAAACAAGTTTGATCATCGTCATATTGATCTCAAATTCTGATTGGATGGCAATGAATCAGTGAGTTACAGTGAGTGGGTGAGGAATAGTTGGCGAACTTGGCCGTGAACGAAATATATCTCATATGCCAATAGTTCTGGAGTGTTCTGGGGGGGGGGGGGGAATTTTCCTTTAGAAATTAAACAATTGATCGTGGACCCTTAGTGCCCGGTGGCGAGTCCGGTAGTACAGTTTACCAGGCGTGAAAGTTCGAACGCTCGCGCTTGGCTAGCGGGCAACCGCAGTCCCGCTGAGAGCCGTACAGCGTACAGCGAAACAATTTTCCAGATGGTCTTGGTTATTATAATCATGGTCGTGGTTGTTATAATCATGGTCGTAGTTTTTATAATCATAGTCGTGGTTGTTATAATTATGGTCGTGGTTGTTATAATCATGGTCATGGTTGTTATAATCATATTCGTGGTGGCTATAATCATTGTCGTGGTTGTTATAATCATGGTCGTGGTTGTTATAATCATATTCGTGGTGGTTATAATCATTGTCGTGGTTGTTATAATCATGGTCGTGGTTGTTATAATCATGGTCGTGGTTGTTATAATCATGGTCGTGGTTGTTATAATCATATTCGTGGTGGTTATAAACATTGTCGTGGTTGTTATAATCATGGTCGTGGTTGTTATAATCATGGTCGTGGTTGTTATAATCATATTCGTGGTGGTTATAATCATTGTCGTGGTTGTTATAATCATGGTCGTGGTTGTTATAATCATAGTCGTGGTTGTTATAATCATGGTCGTGGTTATGATCATAGTCACGGTTGTTATAATCATAGTCGTGGTTGTTATAATCATAGTCGTGGTTGTTATAATCATGGTCGTGGTTGTTATAATCATATTCGTTGCTGTTATAATCATAGTCGTCATGGATATAATCATGGTCGTGGTTGTTATAATCATAGTCGTGGTTGTTATAATCATAGCCGTGGTTGTTATAATCATGGTCGTGGTTGTTATAATCATGGTCGTAGTTTTTATAATCATAGTCGTGGTTGTTATAATTATGGTCGTGGTTGTTATAATCATGGTCATGGTTGTTATAATCATATTCGTGGTGGTTATAATCATTGTCGTGGTTGTTATAATCATGGTCGTGGTTGTTATAATCATATTCGTGGTGGTTATAATCATTGTCGTGGTTGTTATAATCATGGTCGTGGTTGTTATAATCATGGTCGTGGTTGTTATAATCATGGTCGTGGTTGTTATAATCATATTCGTGGTGGTTATAATCATTGTCGTGGTTGTTATTATCATGGTCGTGGTTGTTATAATCATGGTCGTGGTTGTTATAATCATGGTCGTGGTTGTTATAATCATATTCGTGGTGGTTATAATCATTGTCGTGGTTGTTATAATCATGGTCGTGGTTGTTATAATCATGGTCGTGGTTGTTATAATCATATTCGTGGTGGTTATAATCATTGTCGTGGTTGTTATAATCATGGTCGTGGTTGTTATAATCATGGTCGTGGTTGTTATAATCATGGTCGTGGTTGTTATAATCATGGTCGTGGTTATGATCATAGTCACGGTTGTTATAATCATAGTCGTGGTTGTTATAATCATATTCGTGGTGGTTATAATCATTGTCGTGGTTGTTATAATCATGGTCGTGGTTGTTATAATCATGGTCGTGGTTGTTATAATCATGGTCGTGGTTGTTATAATCATGGTCGTGGTTGTTATAATCATGGTCGTGGTTATGATCATAGTCACGGTTGTTATAATCATAGTCGTGGTTGTTATAATCATAGTCGTGGTTGTTATAATCATATTCGTTGCTGTTATAATCATAGTCGTCATGGTTATAATCGTGGTTGTTATAATCATAGTCGTGGTTGTTATAATCATGGTCGTGGTTGTTATAATCATGGTCGTGGTTGTTATAATCATGGTCGTGGTTATGATCATAGTCACGGTTGTTATAATCATAGTCGTGGTTGTTATAATCATGGTCGTGGTTGTTATAATCATATTCGTTGCTGTTATAATCATAGTCGTCATGGTTATAATCGTGGTTGTTATAATCATAGTCGTGGTTGTTATAATCATAGCCGTGGTTGTTATAATCATGGTCGTGGTTGTTATAATCATGGTCGTAGTTTTCATAATCACAGTCGTGGTTGTTATAATTATGGTCGTGGTTGTTATAATCATGGTCATGGTTGTTCTAATCAAATTCGTGGTGGTTATAATCATTGTCGTGGTTGTTATAATCATAGTCGTGGTTGTTATAATCATATTCGTGGTGGTTATAATCATTGTCGTGGTTGTTATAATCATGGTCGTGGTTGTTATAATCATGGTCGTGGTTGTTATAATCATGGTCGTGGTTGTTATAATCATATTCGTGGTGGTTATAATCATTGTCGTGGTTGTTATAATCATGGTCGTGGTTTTTATAATCATGGTCGTGGTTGTTATAATCATATTCGTGGTGGTTATAATCATTGTCGTGGTTGTTATAATCATGGTCGTGGTTGTTATAATCATATTCGTTGCTGTTATAATCATAGTCGTCATGGTTATAATCATGGTCGTGGTTGTTATAATCATAGTCGTGGTTGTTATAATCATAGCCGTGGTTGTCATAATCATGGTCGTGGTTGTTATAATCATATTCGTTGCTGTTATAATCATAGTCGTCAGTGTTATAATCGTGTTCGTGGTGGCTATAATCATGGTCGTGGTTGTTATAATCATGGTTGTGGTTGTTATAATCATATTCGTGGTGGTTATAAACATTGTCGTGGTTGTTATAATCATGGTCGTGGTTGTTATAATCATGGTCGTGGTTGTTATAATCATATTCGTGGTGGTTATAATCATTGTCGTGGTTGTTATAATCATGGTCGTGGTTGTTATAATCATAGTCGTGGTTGTTATAATCATGGTCGTGGTTATGATCATAGTCACGGTTGTTATAATCATAGTCGTGGTTGTTATAATCATAGTCGTGGTTGTTATAATCATGGTCGTGGTTGTTATAATCATATTCGTTGCTGTTATAATCATAGTCGTCATGGATATAATCATGGTCGTGGTTGTTATAATCATAGTCGTGGTTGTTATAATCATAGCCGTGGTTGTTATAATCATGGTCGTGGTTGTTATAATCATGGTCGTAGTTTTTATAATCATAGTCGTGGTTGTTATAATTATGGTCGTGGTTGTTATAATCATGGTCATGGTTGTTATAATCATATTCGTGGTGGTTATAATCATTGTCGTGGTTGTTATAATCATGGTCGTGGTTGTTATAATCATATTCGTGGTGGTTATAATCATTGTCGTCATGGTTATAATCATGGTCGTGGTTGTTATAATCATAGTCGTGGTTGTTATAATCATAGCCGTGGTTGTCATAATCATGGTCGTGGTTGTTATAATCATATTCGTTGCTGTTATAATCATAGTCGTCAGTGTTATAATCGTGGTTGTTATAATCATAGTCGTGGTTGTTATAATCATAGCCGTGGTTGTTATAATCATGGTCGTGGTTGTTATAATCATGGTCGTAGTTTTCATAATCACAGTCGTGGTTGTTATAATTATGGTCGTGGTTGTTATAATCATGGTCATGGTTGTTCTAATCAAATTCGTGGTGGTTATAATCATTGTCGTGGTTGTTATAATCATAGTCGTGGTTGTTATAATCATATTCGTGGTGGTTATAATCATTGTCGTGGTTGTTATAATCATGGTCGTGGTTGTTATAATCATGGTCGTGGTTGTTATAATCATGGTCGTGGTTGTTATAATCATATTCGTGGTGGTTATAATCATTGTCGTGGTTGTTATAATCATGGTCGTGGTTTTTATAATCATGGTCGTGGTTGTTATAATCATATTCGTGGTGGTTATAATCATTGTCGTGGTTGTTATAATCATGGTCGTGGTTGTTATAATCATATTCGTTGCTGTTATAATCATAGTCGTCATGGTTATAATCATGGTCGTGGTTGTTATAATCATAGTCGTGGTTGTTATAATCATAGCCGTGGTTGTCATAATCATGGTCGTGGTTGTTATAATCATATTCGTTGCTGTTATAATCATAGTCGTCAGTGTTATAATCGTGTTCGTGGTGGCTATAATCATGGTCGTGGTTGTTATAATCATGGTTGTGGCTGTTATAATCATGGTCGTGGTTGTTATAATCATAGTCGTGGTTGTTATAATCATAATCGTGGTTGTTATAATCATATTCGATGCTGTTATAATCATAGTCGTCAGTGTTATAATCATATTCATTGCTGTTATAATCGTGTTCATGGTGGCTATAATCATGGTCGTGGTTGTTATAATCATGGTTGTGGCTGTTATAATCATAGTCGTGGTTGTTATAATCATAGTCGTGGTTGTTATAATCATGGTTGTGGCTGTTATAATCATTAGGGTGTCATACGGAGGCGAATTTTTTTTTTTGAGTTTGAAAAATCGGCCCATGGTATTAGTGATGTAGTTCTATGTGCAGAATCATGTGATATCTTCCGATTTGAAAAGTTTTCATTTTTTGCTAGGTAAATTTTAATTTGAAATCTTATGAAAATTCAGTATTCCCACCCTTTTACCAACACCACTAAATAGCTTATTTAAAGCAAAGTAAATGTATCAGGTTAATTTATTAGGATGAAAATGATCCAGAATAGTGAAACGAATGATCTTGACACATTTATTAAATTTAATATTCCTTTAGAAAACAAAATCATCAAATACAAAAACCGGTTTTACTACTACGACCCGGTGTTGCTGCACACCATAGAGAACATGTCTTTCTTGCTTCTGTTTCTACTCATCACCTCCCTGCTGACCACCTGAGCTCGGATGTAGCCTTCCCTCCTCTCCTGGCTGTACACGTGACTGCTGGCCTCGCTCACTTGCTGTACACAACGCTCTATACTCTGGGTGTGCGAGGGCCAGGCAGGGACATGCATGGGGTTGTCCAGGAAAGCTCTGACTTGAACATTGGTGAGGCTGCAGGTAAGAGGGGGCTCACTGCCAGCCTGGATGTTATCCAGATCTATGAGATCAGTGAGGGTCTTGGCACCTAGATTGACTTCAGGAGTCTTCCTGGCCCTGAAGGAATCGTCACCAACTGATTCGTCATGCCCAGATCCTCTCATAAGTCTCATATCCAAGATCTTTTTGACTGCCACTCTTCTCTCCTCCTCATCCTTATTGCAGAGCATTGTCTGCAGAACTGCCTCGGGATGAGCATACCAGGAAGATCTCCTCACAGTCTGCTCCACAATCTGAACAACCTTCCTTGGCTGACTCCTCAGGAGCTCAAGCCGGAAGAGAACATGCCTCGGACCTTCGGAGAACGATGACTTGGCCTTGGTGTTGAACCAATTTGGCAAGTAGACACTCACCATGAATTGGACAATAAGTCTCAGGTTGTGAAGCTGGTTCCCTTTCAGCTTATGATGAGCGACCCAAATTCTGCAGAACCTGAGAGCCGTTGTGAGCCACCTAGAATGTGAGACTGGACCTATCTGCAGGTAAGCAAGTCTATCAGGCATGACCCCAGTTTTGATGGCACTGCAAATCATGTAACCATAGTACTGGTCAGTACTCAAGTCGTCAATGACAGTATGTGCAAGCTCAACGATTTGAGGGCCAACTGTGATTTTTTCAAAGCTCGGATTTATTTCTAACTCAGTGGCAGAGTCCAGCATCTTGCCAAGAGGACCAGACCATCTGTTGTTTGAAAGAGTCTTGCCATCCAGCTCCTGGATCAGATGTCTGAGTGGCAACTCGTTGGTGTGGAGGTCACAAACAATCCAGACCAGCTTCCTCCCAATCTTCCGCTCTATCCACTGTATGAGACCCCCCCCCCCTTGCCACCCTGTGTTCGTGTTGGTGCTGTCCCCTCCAATGGCCTGCAGGGTCTGGTCTACGTTCCTCTCTCTGAGCCAGTTCACAATGTTATCTGCCACTATCTCAGCTGGTTTCCTGATGTCATCTTTCTCTGGAGTGAAATGCCACAAATACTTCCCTCCTGGTTCACTGCAGCAGGAGTAGTGTTCCTCCTTCACCATGGCAGGGAACAACTTGTCAGAATCTCCAACTTTCATGAACACTTTAGTGTCATCCCTTCTCCCATCAGAGAACAAACAATTGATTCCATTTTCTCTTATCCCCTTATCAAACTCCTCTTCTACGTTGCTGACAAGTTTCTCCTGAGCTCTCCTTACTTTGTTATGATCTATCACCAGGTGAACATCATCAGGTGTTATCAAACCACCGTCAATCCAGGCAGCTGTTGCTATCTCTGCAGTTTCTCTGAGACCAGTGTGGTGTCGCATGCTGGCCAGAGCTATGCTCGGGATATCTTTCCTATTTCGAATCTTATGCCTGGAAGGTTTGGGATCATTATTTTCTGGGTTAGTGACAAAGTCACCATTCTCCTGGTCAGCACTCGGATCAGCCATGGGGAAGTCATTAAACTCTGAATCAGCTTGACTTCAATCATCGGCCTTTTTTACCTCACCCTGGGCCTTCTCAAGTCTTTTCCTCGGCAACTCTTCTCCTCTTCTGTCTCTCTGTGGCAGCCTCCTGTCTCTTGGACTCCGGAATATCTTGGCTAGAAATCATGAGAGCCCCTATACTGCCAGTCTTCTCTCTTTGTGCTTTGACAAATGCCAGTTCGATCACAGGAATCTTCAGTTCACGCTTGCAAATACAGGAGATGTGGGCCTCGGATTTACAGTCACGATCGCATCCAAACTCAGGACAGAGAACAATTGGGCACTTGCAAGTAATTATGTCAAATAACTGGTCCAGTTGCTTGGCAAAGCTGTCCTTAACTGCAAGTTTTCCTCTCCCAAGAGAGATATCTCTTGCCTTTTCCCAACTGGCTAGCAGTCTCTCACTAATCTTCTTCTGACTTGTTATGACTGGAGGCTTGAACTGAGCGTTAGCCAGAGTATACTGTGCCAAGACAGCTTTGGTCATATCACTGGCAATGTCTTTGTTTGTGTAAGTTCTTTGGTTCTTTTCACTGATTTGCCTGATTAAAACACCGTATCTCAAAGCATCTCTCAATGTAGGCAACTCCGACTTCAGGAGCTCTCTCCCAGACTCAAGATAGTGACTGAGATGGCTGGATTTTTGGTTCCTCGTCCTGACACAAGCAGCCATCGCAAATATTATCAACTTATAAATGCATCAGAATCTGAAACAGAAAAAAATATTGTTAGTTGGGTTGTTAAAGAATGAAGTCAGAAAGCAATGTTCACTATTTAATTGTAATGCACTAATGCAGCTGTACGTTAGATTTTCGATAAATTTCACGCTAAAATTTACCTAGCAAAAGGTTGCAAAATATTGAAACTGAAATTATTTTCTGTTTATATACACTAAAATCTACCAAAAAAATGATGGGCCATTAGTTTTAGCTGATCTTCCCTCCTATGACACACCCTAATAATCATAGTCGTGGTTGTTATGATCATAGTCGTGAGTGTTATAATTATGGTTGTGGTTGTTATAATCATGGTCGTGGTTGTTATAATCATTGTTGTGGTTGTTATAATCATAATCATGGTTGTTATAATCATAGTCGTAGTTGTTATGATCATAGTCGTGGTTGTTATATTCATGGTCGTGGTTGTTATAATCATGGTCGTGGTTCTTATAATCATTGTCGTGGTTGTTATAATCATAGTCGTAGTTGTTATGATCATAGTCGTGGTTGTTATATTCATGGTCGTGGTTGTTATAATCATGGTCGCGATTGTTATAATCATAGTCGTAGTTGTTATAATCATAATCGTGGTTGTTATAATCATTGTCATGGTTGTTATAATCATGGTCGTGGTTGTTATAATCATTGTTGTGGTTGTTATAATCATGGTCGTGGTTGTTATAATCATGGTTGCGATTGTTATAATCATGGTCGTGGTTGTTATAATCATTGTCATGGTTGTTATAATCATGGTCGTGGTTGCTATAATCATTGTTGTGGTTGTTATAATCATAGTCGTGGTTGTTATAATCATGTATGTGGTTGTTATAATCATGAGCGTGGTTGTTATAATCTTGGTCGTTGATGTTATAATCATAGTCGTGGTTGTTATAATCATGGTTGTGGTTGTTGGACTCATTGTCGTGGTTGTTAGAATCTTTGTCGTGGTTATGATCATGGTCGTAGTTGTTATAATCATGGTCGTGGTCGTGATACTTAAGTATCTAATATACTATAAGAAGGAATAGAATAAACGTTCAAATATTTAATTAAAGAAATATTTGCTATAAGGAGAGGTTAAAATCATAAAAAAACAAATTATCACCGATGATCATTCTGAGATAAATTATATTATGAAGAGAAGTGACCTTGATTCTGGTTATATTAGTCACCATCTGCTGAATTCATCACCTGTGTTAAGTCATCATAGTCATCATCTACATCCGTCACTTTTAGCCCCTTCTCACATGACTGACCGACAATCGATGTTTTTCTGCTAGAGGGTATTAGTTTTCAATGCGTTTTATTTTTTCCACTTGTGGATTTAGGACCTCCTACCCTCACTGACGTAGCTCTGGTCAATTTGGTGTTATTCTTGTTTATAAATGCCTTCTAATGTGTCTCAAGTCTATGCGTCCTCTCTATTCCCATCCCAACTCTCTGTTCGTCTGCGTGGTGTTTGAATGTAAGCCCGTCTGTACTATTTGTGTCGTCAAATCTGTCTGTCTTATCCGTCTTTGGCGTGTGTCTGCCTGTTTGTCTAATGTGAACCAGTCAGTCAGCTGTCTGTCAGTCATGTTAGTTTCCATATTGTCTATTTGTGCATGTATGAATCTGTCTATTTTTGTCAACCTCCTGTCTGTTTCACTGTCTATATTCACCCTGTGTCTATTGTAGTCATCTTCTCCATGCATTCCTGTTATTATCTTTTTATCTCTTCTCTTTTTCCATGCACAGTCACCCATAGGAATAAGTATACACTGTAGCTGTAAGGTCGTCTGGTAACGTTGAAACTACACATCCAGACGCATGATGAAACTCAGCTCCCCCCCCCCCCCCACCTGTTATCTCAAACTATTTTCTGTTTCCCCCTTCTTTATTTTTCTATTTACTCATCTTACTTCCTTTACTAATCCAAACAACATTAAAAAAAAAGTAGTTTAAGAGAAAAAGTGGGGGAAGGAGGAGGGAGCTGTACAATAACTGCAATGGTCCCGCGGGCAGACGGCGTACAGGGATATCTTTTGTCAGAGTAAATAAAATGGTTAATTAATGCCTTCCTAAAGAAGCCATCGATATGGGACCAGGTTTGTTCCACTCTACGAATTTTTTGCGATTTTTCCACCAAGTTTGATGAAAAACGAATGTGCCATTTCGGCTGCCCAAAACAGATACACACACGGCTAGTCCTATAGTATAATAGATACAGAAAATAATTATGTGGATATATTTAAAATGTAAGGTTCTTATGGAACCTAAAACTGTTAGGTTATTGTCGAAGTGAATTACTGACACATCAATATAAACTTGCTCTAATTTGTGTGACATGCAGGTAACATTAATGGAAATATAAGAGCTTGATTGCAAATTTCAAGATAAATTTCAACTGACTGTTAAATATTTGTTAAAAATCAACAGACCCGATCAGGGAAATTGGACCAAACAGGTCTCGGCACACCGCAGGTTCTAAAGGAAAAAGTGCAGCTGTGAAAGCAAATGTTTTACAAATAAAGTTAAGGACATAATTATTAAAATATCGCTTTCTTGGATGAATTATTATATTTCCAGTAGATAAAAAACTGACAAATGCAATTATTAAGAAATAATATGAAATAAATTATTTAATATTTTTTAGCAGGAATTAGCCCATCCGGGCACAGGTCGCTGACCCACATCTAGGCCTAGAGGGCGAAAATATAATAATAATAATAACATTTATAATAGAAATAATAATAATAATATTTATAATAGTAATAATAATAATAATGATAATAATAATAGTAATAATAATAATAATAATAATAAAATAATAATAACAACAACAACAACAACAACAACAACAACAGCAGCAGCAGCAGCAGTAGTAGTAGTAGTAGTAGTAGTAAAAATAATAAAAATAATAATAATAATAATAATAATAATAATAACAGTAGTAGTGGTAATAATGATATTAATAATAGTAATAGTAATAATAATAATAATAATAATAATAATAATAATAGTAATATGTGGTATAGTGCCGGACTGCCGGCCGGAAAAAATGTCGGAAGTGTAGACACTGGATGTCATTTGTGGGCTCTTGTATATACACACGGCACAGGAGGTAAATTGGTGTCTTCTCAACAACTTCACAGGAGATCATGTATCCGCCTAACCGACACAGGTACTTGGTAATAGACCCGAGAGGAACAGCACAGAGGCTAGGTCTGACATTGTCCTAACTGGCGTGCTGACATACAAGGCTACGAGTGCAGCAGTTCACACCAACGTGACCATTAATAAAAACCTGCAACAATACAGTCCATTTAGAATAGTGTCTAATTATATAATTAGTAACTCTCAACATGCTATTATATTTGCTCAATTCTTACACACTAAGTTGTGTTCCCTTCCTTAACCATGATTCTTTGATGAGTTAATGGGGCTGGAACATGTAAAAGTAAATAGGGATTTTAGTAGCGAAAACCCAACTTTGTTTTCTTCATTTATTAGGAAAATGTATTATGACAATGTGTAGAGTCACGTACTGTCACAAGAAAACTAATTAGTTCAAGCAATTTTGCAACATTTCGCTCGTTTCGCTTAGACATAATGTAATTATCATCAAACCAGGACAATCAACCAAAATTAGAATATTAATGTCTTGACAGACATCACCAGCAATGACGACACTCTTCATCGGACATTCTGCGTGAACCACACGCGTCACACGGTCAATCAATATAAATATCCAATGTAAATGTCCTTGCTGTCTTTCAGACTCAAAAATATCAATTAGTGCCCTTTTGAACTTTTCCTACCTAGGGTCAGCAAGAACATTGGCGTCTAAATGTTCACTTGCAAAGCTACCTTGCTTGATAGGAGAGCGGACAAAAGATTTCCTATCATCATCACTTGTTATCTACACGTTTTTCATAGTGTCCTCACATGCTCTTATAAAAGTAGTCACACAGTAGTCATCTTCCTGCCGTAAAATCGCGAACTTGGTCGCCATGCGGAAAAACCTGAATAAAATTAGAAGGGTTAGTTGACATGCTGGTGTTAGAAGTAGCCTAACTTAGGCCTAACTGAAGGATCAGTTAATTTGGGAGGGAAAGATAACTTTTCTGACACACTGTCTTTCTGTGCAGGAGAAAGGAGAACCTGCCCGTAGTCAGGTGACGTATTATACTTATTACCTGACCTTAGGGTTCTACGGTTTAAATCGTCAAATGATCGATCTATTAAATCTTCACTACTCCTGACAGAAGTGTCTAGCTGGAACTGCGCCTGTGTTTCGTGTGAATCTAATGAATCTATTTGTTCAGTAATGACATTAATACCATCAGCAATATTTGAATCCTTTTTATAACGATCCGCTAATTTGGCAATATCCGAACATGATAACTTACAAAGATCATCCATTAATAACTTTAATGGATAGCATCAAAAATTATATCATAAAAATACTCTTGCCTTCCATTTACAGTAAATAAATTTACTTGTAAAATTAATAAATTATCAATAAAAGATCAAGAGAAAATTAATACTGGACTGTAATTACTTCAGTCTCTCTCTCTCTCTCTCTCTCTCTCCTGATCTCCTTGGAGATGTACTCTCATGTTTGTGGATAGGGTGAGTGTCTGAACACTTCTCCAAAGGTATGATGCCTTGAGGCACGCATTGAGTTCATCAGCTGGAGTGCTTCGAGGAATGACAGGTAGGGTCTGGTGAAAGTCTCCAGCAATGACCATTGTAATGCCACCTATGAGCTGGTCATTTTCTCGTATGTCTTGCAAGGTCCTGTCCAATGCTTCAAACGCTAACTTGTGAGACATAGTGAATTCATCCCAGGCTATGAGGCTGCATTTTTCTAAGAGTTTTGCCTTTGCCGATCCTTTTTTGATGTTGCAAACTGGATTCTCCTTGTGAGCGAGGTTGAGAGGCAGTTTAAAAGTTGAGTGTACAGTACGTCCTCCTTCTAGTTGTGTTGCAGCATTGCCTCAGGATGCCACAGCGAGAGCAATTTTCCCCTGATGACGTACTTTGCCCAACAGAAGGTTGATCAGGAATGTTTTTCCTGTCCCGCCAGGTGCATCGAGAAAGATCATACCTCCCTGCTCCACTTGTATCACTTGCAAAACCTGTTCAAAGCATTTGCTTGATCAGGCACCAGGTGAGGCTCATTTTCTTCAAGAAAATTCACTAGAACTTCAACTGAGTAGTCTGTCTCTCTAAGCAACCCCCTGTTTGCAACTACTGTTCAGTCCCCAAACTTCTTTTTCCATCAATAGTTCATTAACGGTGTAAGTTCCACTACAACAGTACAACAAATTATATTTTTTTTAGCAGTAAACTGTTATTATTTTATTGTCTCATCATCACTACATATAACACCATCCATCATCACTACATATAACACCACCCATCATAACTACATATAACACCACCCATCATCACTACATATAACACCATCCATCATCACTACATATAACACCACCAATCATCACTACATATAACAACATCCATCATCACTACATATAACACCATTCATCATCACTACATATAACACCATCCATCATCACTACATATAACATCATCCACCATCACTACATATAACACCATCCATCATCACTACAGATCGGGAAAGTAGTTTCCGAGATTCTCGTGCAGACACACAAACAAACACAATCTTGTCCCAATCAATGTTTCTGAAGATGAAATCCCCCATAATGCACAGGTTATTGTATTTTGCTGCCCTACTCATTTCCTGCCATATGGGCTGAGCTGCTTCTTTCCCAAGACTTGGGGTCTATAAATCACTCCCATAATTAGTTTTCCTCTTCCTTCTTTAATTTCTACCCATACAGACTCGGTTCCTATTTCACCCTTTATTGAATTATTAATACAACATTATAATGTATCCCTGACGAAGAGTGCGACCCCTCCTCCCTTCCTATCTTCGCTAGCCAGATTCATCCAAGTTTCTGTGATTGCTATGGCGTCTACATTCTCGGTACATACAACCGCTCTCAGCAAGTCTATTTCATTTCTAACACTCCTACTGTTTGCATAGTATACATTTAAACCTCCCCTTCCCTGGTCCTTGTTTTCCCCCTTGTCCTGAGTAACCAATTTTACTTCCCAGGACCTGCTTGTTTTTTAACTCCCACTTACCCCGACTTCTCTCTACTGGTGAAACCCCCTTTTTGGAGTGACAATTTCACGCTCCAGGGATGCAGACAACGTCTTTACCCCGGCACGAGACAAGTGTACTCCGTCACAACTGTACAGGTAGTCGTTGCCATAGAATGGTTGCTAGTTATCAATGAATGCCCAACCATTGCTTGCACAATGTTTTTCCAGTCGGCAATTTATAGCAATTGTCCTGGACAGCCATTCACGATCAACTCCCCTTCTAGGCAAGACACCACATACTATGGGGATCCCTCCCCTATCTCTAACCTTCCCCAGCGCCCCCCTATACCTCTTGAAAAGTGCCTCACTCCTAACCTTTCCTATGTCGTTGCCTCCCACACTAAGACACACTACGAGATTGGTACCCTAACCTGACAAAACCCTATCTATCCTCTCAGCTACATGCTCTATCCCAGCCCCATGAAAACACACTGTAGTCCTACGTTTCCTATCTCTTGCACAAAAAGTCTTATCTAAGAACCTTACTTGGCTGTCCCCAACTACCACGACCACTGGGCAGGGTTTGAACATCTGCCCTTTTCTCTCCTGGTACCACATCGTCCTGCCTCTTCGCTTCCTCGCCAGCTTCCTCCAACACTTGGTAGGGGTTACTGCACTCCACACCCTGGTCAGCTTTCTGGAGTCTGACCCTAGTCCCCTTGGAAACAACCACTCTGCACGCCTGCTCCTCCTTCGCAGGTGTCCTGCTAGGCTGGACACCTACCTGAAGGAGTTCCGTCCTGAGGGCTTCGTTCTCCCCCTTTAGACCGTTTATCTCTCTCCTCAACTGCTCCAGCTGACTTAACAGAGTGGCCAGGAGGTCATCTTTCCTCACACTCCGCCCCTCTTCCCCCACAACAAAACGATCCACGGCGGCCATTTCCTCTGGTCACTAACGCTAGCACTTAGGGGCACAAAATTACAAAATTGGACAATTTTGTAATTATGAAGATTTGTAACCAGGTGAGAAGGTTGGATCAGTTTCTCCCTCTGACCTGACTACCGACTGTTGGGGTGCTATTTAAAGATTAGTAGGGTCATTACCTAATACCTGACCATTGTGGACCTGATTTCACCCTCCTCTGTTTATATAAACCTTGTTTTGTACTTCTCCTTAGTCTGTACCCACCCTGAAAATGTGAATTACACGAAAGCGCTTGGGAACTTCGTGTTTTCTTTTTCCCTTGTGGTTATCAGCATATACCTAGCCGGTAAGCGTTCCCTAGTCACACCCAGTAGGTCGAGGGTTCGATTCCTTGCTGGTGAGGTCGTTGATTCATTGACAGTACATATAGGTCAGAGTCAGATTAGATTGCCCCTGAGGGGGCTAGTTTAATGGGCACCCCCTTACATCCTGTGCAAGGTGAAGCGCAGAAGCGTTTACAGTGCCCATCTGGGAAGCAAGCAGAGTTCATGCTTGCCTTTTATGATCATGTATTAGGGCGTAAAAGCCTGAAGGGTCATGAGTTTTGTCAGCAAGTTACATAAAGTGACAGGATGATGAGTGTGTGGGGGGAAATGTCCCGGTACAATTTATCTGTTTATGGCAAAGCGTGGCAGGTCCTCAGTAATGTCAAGTGCCAGTCCATAGCCATAGGCATTGACAATATTGAGGGACATACCTCATAGTGTGATTGTGATGGCGTGTACGTCGGCAGTGTTGGCTTCAAGGGGGACGTCGAGAAGTTGGTAGGGGACGTCCTTCTTGGCGTAGATACGTAGTCCACTAGCATGTCCGCATGGTGGTCAATTGATGTGGAGAACTGGAGTGGATGGCCCCCAGGTGCCGGGGCGCCGGCGGGGGAGGAAAGTGGGCTCCCGGTCCCCTCGGTGTCTTCAGTCCACGAGCGCGTGGTGGGTGGATGGGGGAAGCCAGGGTAGGCTCTGTCTGGACGGAGGCAGGCTCGGCGTGGACGCCGGCAATGGTGCCAGGTGACGGTGGAGCAGGCTGTGAGCATGAGGGGCACACAGGGGGGCTACCAGGTTGTGTCTGACCAGAAGAAGGGGGTGACTAGGTAGCAGCTGGAGGTAGGGGTAGTCTGTGTAGGTTGGAGATGGCAGAACAGAGTGTATCAAAGAGTCTTTCAATACGGTTGGTAAATTCATGGAGGAGGGATATAATCTGTGTCGTGTCACCGGAGGGGGGTTGTGGGGGGGGGGTACTGGTGGGGGCACAAGTTCTGACAGCATCTGAGTAGAGACAGGGAGGAGGCCCAGTTGTAGCTGAGTTAGGAGACAGCCGGGACTGCTGTGTTGCAGCCAGGTGGGGCCAGGCAGGGGCAGGTGTTGTTGAAGAAGGCTCGGTAGGCTGGGGGAGAGGTTGAGATGGACGCAGCCTTCGGGGAGGCTTTTCTCCTGGGACAGACGGACGTTTAAGAGGGATAGAGAGAGAGAGAGAGAAAGAGGGAGACAGGAGAGAGACAGAGTGAGTGTTTATAACGAACTTTGCTGATGTGTTAAATGTGAAACAGATGGTTCTCGCCTCGGGGCTGGCTAACTCGCTCCCTGTGGGTTTCAGAAGATAGTTTCTAGCCGTCCAGTGAGCGAACAAGTCAGGGATCTAATAACTCTTATATTAGACCCGAAACACGTAAGTTTTTATATGGTTTAACACCCCACTCTACTCAAATATATCATATGTAGTTGTTAATAGTGAAGGAACGTACGAGTGAATTAATTATCTCATATGTAGCATATGTAATTTGTACTCTGCAGGTTTTGACCGAATAAAGAACAATCGAGTCCTACGTGCAAGGGTCTCATTATCCCACCGTCGCTCATCTGGTGGTTTCAGTGATTATATGTCAAAACAGGTTCGGGGCAAAGTGACGGTTTAAAACAACCTTGAAAGTACTAAAACTCTTATTGATAAAGTTTTCCTGGTAGTTTCAAATTGTTTGCCATTTGTAGTTTTAAGTTCCAGCTTGGACGAAATTGAATCCGACGGTTAATCCCCCAATTAACCGGGTTGTTCACATAAATTAAATATTGGGGTTTTAGTAACGAGACCCATTGAAGTTCCTATGTTTTATTATAAAAGGATTATGTCTATAATTCCTGAGTGTAGATCAACCGTAAATTCCACTATTTATGAGTGAACGAGAAAGAGGACGGCGTTTATATAAATATAAACGTTGACCACGTCCGTTCGATATTAGTTGATCTGAGTGACTGAGCAAGGAGCGTCGCTGGTGCGCGCTTACATAGATGCTGACATATGGGCTTGTCCCTCTTGGGAAAGCTACCGTTCACGTGTACAACTCATGTCTCACTCATAGACAGTGGAAAGTTACAGGGTGGTGAATCTGAATATAATATCAGATATATTGACCCATTTATATAATATTTTCTGTTGATGAGACAGGGGCCCATTACAAAATACCATTTTTTTTCTTTGTCTTAGAAGATGACTGGAGGCTATCATCCATTAGATACTAATGTGATAAAGGGATATGACTAAAAAGGGAAGCTATATTATTAAACGTGAAACACAATGTCCCCTTGGAAAAGAATTAACTAGTGGCAGAAAACCAAGTTACCATAGCAATATTAACTTAATCTATCTTAACCTCTCCTAACCTATCCAAACCTAACTTAATATAATATATATCTTAACCTAACCTAACCTAACCTAAGCTAACCTGACCTGGTTAGCTTAGGTAAGGTTAGGTTAATGGCTGCTACAGTGTAAATATCCCGGTAGACACTGCTCCAGCAGGGCTTCGACAGGGAGTTTGAGGAGGACATTTTAGGTCAGTTGCAGGACCATCAGCACCTGCTCCAGCCGCTCCCACGGACTGACTTCACTAGACTGGTGGACGGAAGCTACCTGATGGAGCGCATAGTTCCTGCAGATGTGTCAGCCGCCATAAAAGGGTTTAAAAACAAATCACCTGGTCAAAGTCACATTAACAAGAAGATCCTGGCTCAACTCCCCGACAACATGATAGAGAGGCTTGCTCATATATGCAACGCCTGCTTCGCCTCTGGATACTTCCCTAAGATGTTCAAAATCGCCGTTATTCGCCTCATACCAAAAGCAGGGAAGCCTCCAAACAAAGTCGAAAACTTTCGACCAATATCGCTGCTAGAGGTACCTGCCAAAATCTTCGAAAAAATAGTCATCAAGCGATTGTGGATGTATCTGGAGGACGAAGACGTGCATAATCCCCGCCAGTTCGGCTTCCGCCAGTACCGAGGCACATCCACCGCCATAGCTCAGGCCTACGAGCAGATCGCCAATGCCATGACTGGCCGCCTGCAGTGCAATATAGTACTGAGGGACGTCAGCAAGGCGTTTGACAAAGTTTGGCACGCAGAGCTGCAGTATAAGATCATACAACTGAGGCTACCCGAAAATCTGATGCGCCTGCTGTGCAACTTCATTATGGACCGCAGAGCCAAAATCAAGATGCAAGAACATTCGGGAGAAGAATTCTCACTATCGAGCGGCGTGCCTCAGGGCTCTTGTCTCTCACCAACCCTTTACACACTCTACACGGCTGACCTGCCACCCCGAATCGTCGGCAGCGAGTACGTCATGTATGCCGACGATGTAACACAGATCGTCACCTGCCCAGGAAGGTCCACGGCAAGGATGGCGCGACTCACTGCTCGGGCAATAGAGGAGATCTCGGAGTATGAACATAAATGGAAAATAAAAACAAACAAACGAAATTTGAGGTCATACCCATAGCCAAATTCAAGCCGGCCCCATTGATGATCGACGACGAAGAGATTGAGTACTCTAAACAAGGCAGGTTTCTCGGCCTCATCATTTCTCGGACGGGCATCATTACCCACGTGAAGGACAGACTAAATAAAGCCAAAGTCGCCGCAGCCAAATTAAAACGTTTTAAATTGATGCCTGAGAAGATACAAGTTCACCTGTACAAGGCGCTGGTGAGGCCTGTGTTGGAGTACCTATCTATACCACACGTCACACTCGGGAAGACCAGACTACAACAACTACAGAGCTTCCAAAACAAGTGTTTGAGGTCAGCAAGTGGCCAAGCGCCACCCTACCAGGAAACAGTGGAAACCATCCACCTAAGAAATAAAACAGAAGCCCTCAACTTCAGGTTCCATCGCCTAGGGAAGAAGGTTTGGGACAAGCTCCTGGACGACCCTCACAGCCCAGACCACCTACGCGGGGAAGACATCAACGGAGGGAGACCCCACGCCTGGTGGCCCCGGAGTCTGCCCGCACTACAACAACCCAACCCGTGATCCATCTATGTCCGCCGCAGTGATCCACCTTAGATTAAAACTTAGATAATATAAATTCACATTTAACAAGTCACAATCAAGTGAGTCCATAACGTATTACAGTATAAGATGTTAATAAACTTGTAATTGTAAAATCAATCTAGTCATTGTCTACTAAAATAACCATTGTGCAACCTCATTCTAAATCCTAGGTTAGCTTAGTTAGCCAACAAACTCTGTAAAATGTAAAACAAGGGGTGTCGTCCCCCTCTGTTTAACTCATTAAACTTCTTTTCCAACCTTTCCCCCCACGACTACATGTTGTGACTTCAACATCCCTCATGTCTGGCTGTGCCTTGAGCCCCAGCATGCCTTCCATCCTTTCCCCACCTTAACCTAAAAAAAAAAAAAAAAAAAAAAAAAAAACTGCTCCAGTTCGGTAGACCGCATACTATAGAATCCCCGTGCAAGAGCTACTATAGACCGTATCCAATTCGGTAGACAGCATGCTATAGTAGCACCAATATGCCAACATTGTTGGAATAAATGTGAAATAATCACATGCTCAGTTTACTTGACGCATTCCTGTTGGCGAAAATGTTCCCAACATTAATGTTGCAAATATATTCGTGTAATTTTCACAATATTGTTAACAACATAGTTGTCAACAATGTTGCGATGGTGTGGCTTCACCTTTATAAATAAGACGTGAGTTGCTAAAAATTGAGTCGAGCCAGCAAAGTGCACCAACATTCCTCCTTGACTCAGATTGGATCGTTAACAGGGGTAAAGATTTCTTTCATCATGAAAACAACAAAGGCAATTTTCGACTTCTTGCAAATACTAAGCTATAAGACTATCAGGTTAAAAATATGAAGTAAGCTACCCCTAGTTCCCATTGCAGGATATGCAGCCAAATTGGGAAGATGTCAGGTGGAACCAGAGGTTTGAAGTGTATAATGAAGGTGTGTGGCTAAGCAAAGGGGCAGAAGATGTGTGCACAGGCTGGTGAAACATCACAACTGGTGATCTACCACCTTTAATGTTGACTGTCCCTTTTCCCATGGTCTTTAAGTATGACAGGAAAGTGTAATTAATTCAGTTGTCCTGGCGCTATTTTCAGAGAGTCACCTGGGTGGGCAAACAGGATAAGTAGTCTCTGGGTGGATCAGTGGATTGAACTCGACAAGAAAAATGTCGCTTAAAGCCTTAGACCGACATTTCTATAACCAAAAACTATTGAGCCAGCACAGGTGTACACAACTATATCAGTAGTCAAATAAAACTCAATTCACAGTTTTTCTTTCTAATCCTGTTTTCTTCCCTTTCAATTTTTCTTTCATTGACACGATGCGATGGACCCGACAAAGTAAGGTAAAATTGACCCCGACACAATGGTTGACCCTCTGGTCACCTGCAACAACCTTTAGGTTACAAAATGTGATAATGAAAGTGGGCCCATTGCCTTGGTGGCCCATTAAGGGCAATGTGGATACAGTACACAAGATACTTAAGACAAGGATACGGTGAGGCTGGCTCTGTGCTTAATTGCTTTCACTTTCCATTTGCAAAAATTTGGTACCCATTTGCAGCTTGATGGACTGGGGGTGCCATGCGTACGAAATATCGTTCTTTATAACAGGAGACGAGTGCAATATCCATTTTGCTGTGACACCCAAGACAGAGTACAGTGTGATAATGTTTAATAATAATAACTCATGACTGTGTAAAGTTTTAATAAGTGAAATATTACATTGACATGGAAATAATCCAATGAATAACAAAGAAAATCACATTTTGGTGAGATAAAATGAAAAATAATGTAAATCCCCTACACTCAAACAATTCTTTTATTACAAGAAAGATGGCTAGTCCATATTTTCATTGTTTCAATTATTCCAATTCCACATATTAATTCTGTACCTATAACAGTGTTTATGAAACATTTCAAGAATTGTTCTTACTAGTTCAGTGAGATATAAATATCAACAATGGATATCCCATTACCCCAGCAATAGTGCATGAAGCGGGTGACTCCTATGTTCATCTAACATAAAATGTTTTGGTTGTTGGGACAAGTATAAAGTGATGGTTTTTATTTCTTATACAACAAATTTCAAACAATTGTAGATATCTATGCCAGAGACTACTCACGGGAAGACCAAATAAAAACAAACAATATGAAACACATGATTCAATTAATGTATCCCAAGGCAAGTTTAATGCATCCCAAACAACTGTTATTATACTATATTAAAACTGCGTTAGTTTTGAACGTTTCAAGAGGAAAGAATCAATAGAAAAGTGGTAAATTATTTCACTATTTGAACATACCACAATGCATACTAACTTGATCTTCGACATCCAGGTATATTGCAACCATATGCCGGAACAAGGATCAAAGGGTGGTTACATCCAAGAATAGAAAATTCATAATATCTCCCTGTTTGTTGCAATACGTTCCCTACCCACTAAATCGCCCAGTATCTGCTCTCCTTTCATTCGTATGCTTCACTGATTCATAGACTTTCGCTCTCAGAGAATCCTTTCCCTCATCCTTCGCTTCCAATGCGTCCTTCACCCTATCCTTTGCTTCCAGTGCGCCATTAACCCCCGCTCCTTCATTTCCAGTGAGTCCTTCACCCCATCCTTCGTTTCCAGTGCGTCCTTCACTTCATCCAACCGTCTGAATCACAAACTCGTTTTACCAACAATTCTCTTTACTCAATAAGGCCTTATCACCACTCTTAACCCTGACAATTTCTCTTTCCGACACGTCGTTGAGTTCCAGATATCCTCCTAATATCTGTGCTTCTTAATCTCTATATCATATTCACCACACTTATTGCTCTAAAGCACAACATACATATGAAGAATCTATAGATCTATATATATTATAATGATTGCTTAACAATCCCCCATTTATTCCTCTTTGCCTCCTTAGACGTTGTTCTCACTCTCCATGCAGTTTTAAAATATTTAATACTTTCTAACTCTCTGCTACTCTCTGATTCAACAGATCATTCGTTGTTTCAATCACTAACACCTTCACTCCCAAGATATCTGAAATAACCTACTTTCTCCTTTTAAGTTAACACTTTCTTCTCCCAGTCTCCCTCAACACACAGACTTTTAATGAAAAAAATCAGTCGGATAGAACATGTTCATTGTTGCAGCACATTCAAGAGTCCCGAGAAGAAGCAGTTTTAGTGATCATTCTTGAGACCGACCACTTTCTGTGAATAAAGCCACAGCGACTCTGCCGCCTCATCATCTCGAGCTGCTGCGCTAGCATAGCCGAGACCACAGTCACTGTTGTGTAGGGTGAGAAATTTTTTATTAGAAAATTATAATAATGCATTAAAGAAAAACATATCGTAAGCCAACTGAAGGTGCAGAGTTGGTTAGTAGTCAAAATGTCTGTGGGTGATTCAGCTTGCCACTCCTGGCCTTTAGCCAATTGCCTATATCCTATAAGATAAAAGAAGATAAAAGGTTGTATTAATACTATATGAGGTATTTCTGTTAGTAAAGTAGACACGGGGACGAAGCCAAGCCGTTGGTTTCGAAGCCGAAGCCATTGGAAAGTACTAAGCAGATACCAGCCATTTAAAAAGTCATGAAGCCGAAGCTGAAGCTGAAACCAAGGCTTTTCAAGGCTACACGAAACTTTAAAAATATTACTTATATAATATAATGTATTACTTTACGCACTGAAGGGAATAGATATGCTATTCTAAGATGCAGCAAGACTTTGAGACAAGCTGACTTTATTTTAAGCTGATTGGTCTTGGGGTAAGTCTTGACTGAATGTAGGACAAAACCCCTCTAGGACATATAGGATATTACATTTATTATATCATAATATTTTAATAAAGAAAGCATTATAAGTGTTAAACAGTCGTACCTAAACACTTTCATAAATATAAAATTATTGTACAGAAGCACATATTAACAAAATCACAAAAATAAACATTATAAAATGATTATCGTACAGTATCTAGTTAAAGTCAGCAAACAAATAAAGCAAAATATTCTCGAGTTCATTAAGTGTTGAGGGTCATTTATAGCTAATTTATTTCCACCTAATGCTGTGGCCTATGCCCAACAGAAGCTCTTCTGAGGTCTTCCTCTCATTCACAAATTCCAGACACAGGTTCCTCAAATACGGTTGATGTTTTTTAGTGTGTTATGTTTCACCTTTTACAATTGTATTTAGATGACATTAAACAAATAAAGTATATCATAATGGTGGCAGATCTAAGGCGGCGCAATTTTTTCCTGACTTGGCAAGTGCCCTGGGATGTCGTGTCGGCGCCGAAATTACTGACCAGCATGTCAGTGACCAGTGCCAACACGAGAATATATTATCACAAGTCAATCAGGTCAGAATCTCCACCCCAGGTAATGCCAGGGATGATAAACTTAAGGTGAGGTCAAGTCAAATGTACATTGGCCATGTGGCCTTAATCTGACCTTACATGACCTGAGACCCAAATGATGCTTTTGAAACTTTGTGTCAACATACTGTTGCAGTCTATGACTCTGCTGATCTTTAGAAACATTAATATAGGCAACGGGAAGCTTTTGTCCTAATTTGCCATTTAATTAAGTGTTTTGTGCCGGCACCCGTTTTGACTTTATTTAGGCTGATAAAAGTTGCTTATAGTAACAATCTATTTTTAATAATTTCATAATATTCATTGTTTTATTGTCTTCATTATTCATCGTCAATGATTTTATTCATCCATCCCTTTATCTATCTATCTATCTACAATGAGGAATAGCTCACTCGGGCACAGGTCATCGCCCCACAACAGGGCCTTGGGAGGCTAAATGTAGGAGTAAAAAAATAGAAGAGAAAAAGAGTGTATATTTACATTACAAGGATGCCGGAAACCCAGCTTTTTTATGTGAAACAGATTGTAAGAGGATGGAAACGTAGAAGAAGGCAAAGTATTCCACAGTTTGGTTGTTTGAGGAAAGAAGCATTTACTATAACGGATTATACACAGAAACGGTGGGCACCACCAGAAAAACAAATGTAACGAGCCCACAGCTATGCCGGCGGTACAAAGGATACCAAATCCTCCAAGCACCGCCCGTTATGATAACTGTAAACGACAGAGTGAAGCAACATTGCGGCGAAGAGAAATGCCTTTGATTCCACCCTATCTAACAGTTGGACAGAAGAAGAGACACCCCAGATGTGAGAGCAGTAATCCAAGGTAGGACGCATTAATCCCTTATAAACCTGAAGTAATTGCTCAGGAGTGAAGTAGCTACGGCATTTGTACAACATTCCCAGCTTTCAGGAGGCAGCTTCAGCAATGTTAAGGATGTTTGACTTCCATTACAAATTAGAGGAAATGGTGAGGCCTAGCATATCTACTTTGGAATTTTGCAAAATGATTGTGTCCTGAAATGTGATTGGTGGGAGATCTTCTATTTTGGACTGTGTAACTGGTAAATGCTGTTGTTTTCTTACTATTGAATATGACCAAGTTTTTACCTCCCAATTCGGAGATGTTGCACACATCCGCATTGATAGACGAAATGATATCAGATCTAGAAACAGATAAGTTTGACAGTTAGAGGAAAGGGTAAAATGAGAAGAGTGAAGAGTATAATCATCAGCGTAATAATGGATAGAATTAGTAGTAGTTTAAATCATAGATAAAAAGAAAGAAAAGGGTAGGTGAAAGAACGGAACCTCATGGAACACCACTATTGGTAGAGAAAGAACGAAAGATCGATTCCTCGATAATAACTGCCAAGGATCGGTTCTCAAGGAAGTTAGAAATGAGAGAACAGAGTGGAGGAGAGAAACCATAAGAAGGAAGTTTTGAAAGCAAAGACTTTGCCATACCCTGACTAAAGATGGGTGCAGTAGGAGAGCAGATCGCTAGTAGGTCTCGTCTGGCGAAAGGCATACTGGTGATCCGACAAAAGAAAAAGGCGTTCAAGGTGACAGAGAAAATGAGAGTTTAAGATTCTTTCGAAAATCTTTAAGAGGGATGAAGTTAGGGCAATGGAGCGATAGTTAGAGGGTTTGGAATGGCCACCTTTCTTCGGGATGGCCTGAACCAAGGCAAGCTTCCAAGAAGACGGAAAAGTTTGGGTTTTGAGGCACACTCCCCCACAACACGAGGGGGTGTTCCGTCCGGTCCACGCGCCTTACTCAAATCCTGATTGGATAACACACTGGCAACCTTACGATTGGAGGTTATAGAAAAGTGCTTAGGTCCGGTAGGAGGAGCAGGAGTTGGACGGAGAGAGTTGGAATCGTCTAAGGTGGAGTTAGAGGAGAATAAGGTGCCAAAGAGATTGGCTTTATCAGGGGGAGAGTTGGCTATAGAGTTATCAGGTCGGAAAAGAGGGAGTGCAAAAGTTATTATAGATGTTTTTGGTTAAGGACCAGAAGGATTTACTCGAAGAAGAATTAGTCAGGTCAGCGGTCTTTTTTTTTTCTTCATAAAACACCGCTTGGCCCTAAGAAGAATAGCCTAACAGCGATTCCTAGAAGTAATAACAGAGGAGTGGGTATAAGGAAAAGAAGATAGTTTCATAACTTGATACGCTCTATCTCTCTCCCTACAAGCAAGAAAACAGGAGCGGTCAAAACATGAGTGTAAAGTGAAAGTTTTGGTAGAAGATGGGATAAATGCACTCATGCCACCCAGTACAACTCCAGCAATGCTGTCAGCACATACCAAGGCGTCCCGAGTGGAAAAGCAACCAACATTCATCCCCGGGAAAGTTGGAAAATAATTTTCGCAAGGATTACCAGTGTGCCCTCCGATAGTACCATAGTTGGCGTTTAGAAGGGGATGGGGGAGGTGATCGCGCACAATTTGATTATTATAAATAAGATTGTGATTAGAAGACCCTAAGGGGGCGGAATTTGAGTATGAATAATGTGAGGAGTTAGCCATAAAATATAGATCGTCATTCAATTTATTAATTTCATTCTTTTATTAATTTATTTTATGCTTTACTAAAACTAATCAATAATGAAAAAATTTACTCAATACAGGGTCGTATACATGATAACTTATAAACATAATAATTGACAGTCAACAATCATTGAGAAGCATTGCAGCCAATCATCTTAAGATTTTCAAAGGTGCTGTCAGTCAGCCAACTGCATCTGGTGCTGAGGAGGCAAAGATAGTGGTTGTCCGAAGTTCAGGTCAATTCATTAGTTCATTATGAGAATAGACCAATAGAAAGAGGAGGGATCAACTGTGACGTCACTGGTCTTTCCTACCAGGCCAGGTGATTGTGTGAATAGAAAAATCAGGTATCAGCTCAACTTGGACGTCACAATATGGTCAGTGTGGCAAACATAACCCCCGCCCCCGCAGGGTGGATAACCCGGGATACGGACAAAATCCCCACTGGACAAAAACCCCACCGGACATAAACCCTACCCTACCGGACAAAACCCCAACCTGACAAAACCCACAACGGAAAAAATCTCCTCATAGTAAAAAATAAAACAAAATCTATTTAAAGTTTATAATAGCGAACATTGTGAAATGTATCCAAACACTGCTTAAGAAAAAAATATTAACGTTTTCAATAATTTTCTTACAAATCCACTTACTAAGACAATGAATGTATGTAACATTATGAAGTGTAGGTTATATGAACCTAGATAACTAACCTGCTTTCAATCTCCCACTGCATTTCCCACTTTTTAACTTTACCTTCCGTCTACACATTCCTGCATCTTCAGAGCCGACGGCTCTCTTCTCTACATACTTACTCCTACAAATTTCTGAACTTCTTGGGGGTTGCAGAATTCGGATGCTTTCAATGCATGGCAGTGAACAGTGGCATCACCCACATGAAACTGACCTATATATACTGTTCATGAATATGATGTATTCCTTTGTGTATGAACCTCTGTCCTGCATGGCAGTGAGAAGTGATTCCACCTTCAGTGTCATGACCTGACTGAATTACTCAGAATAGGCAAACTGTACTCCAAGCTTTGTCAATAAATTTGTTAAACTAAAACAATGTATGCCATTTTTGAATCGGGGACCCACTGCTGAATCAAGATTTCATTTCACTTCACAGAAGTTGGCTGGATTTGTTTCCTACAGTTCAAGGAGCTCATGACTTGCGGTCATCCTCTGATGTCGAGCCATAGCCCTGAGTTTCGGGGAACACATCATCAGCATAGGTAGTAGGCAGTAGGCTGCTGTCAATCAGGGAGGTACTACCGCCTGGGAAGATAATAGAAGCATAATGTGTTGTCTAATGGCAGACCCTGCTGCCATATGGCATCACAAAAAATGTGACCAAGTCCCTGGTTGCTGATCTGACTTTCTGCCTCATTTACACACAATTGCAGGGTCTCAATTGTTTCTCTTACTTGGACAACACAACATATATAATGTATATCGTTTCTCACTCTTGATGTATTTTTTCGTTTTTGTTTTTATTTATGGTTATTATGATTAGTATTATTATTTTTATTATTTTTTTATTAATTTGCCATTCATTTTATTAATTGTAATAATAATAATAATAATAATAATAATATATATTATTATTATTATTATTATTATTATTATTATTATTATTATTATTATTTATTATTATATTTTTGCCCCCCAGGCCCTGATGTGGGTCAGTGAACTGTGCCCGGGTGGGCTAATCCCCGTAAAAAAAAAAGAAGAAAAAAAGAAAAAAGAAGGAACATCGTATTATGGCCATTCTCCACACTTGCGTGGGTTAGCCGTGAATACCTGATTGCAGCTCGTCATGCTGTGTGGTCTCTTGCTGTCTCTCTCGTCAGTTTCCTATACAGTATTTGAGGTAATTTCTTTCAACCTCTACTCATGTCTTTCTTTGGCCTACCCTTTCGTTTCCTCCCCATGCATCTCTCGACTCAATTGTTTCTCCTCCATTCTCCCCATTCTCTTTGCAGAACCTCACCAATACTCTTAATACCTAGCCGCCCAATTAGCTCTGAATACGGTTTATTATATTGCAGTGTTACATTACACATCCATCTTACCTTTCTTATTTCAACTTGTTTAAGCCTACGTCTGTCATCCATTATGACTGCCCATGTTTCACTGCCAAAACATCATACTTCTCATATCGGTTGCATAACTAATTCCTTTAAAGCGAAGAGATGGTTCGCTTGACACCAACAAATGCTTCAGCTCCCTAAACTTCTTCAACCTGCTCCTATCTCGTGTAGGTGAGCTACTGTAGCTTCAGTACCACCGCCAATATCGAATCATCATGTCACCCAGGTAACAGAACTCATTGACTCAGTCAAGGGATATATCCCTAATGCTGACTTTCTCCAGTCTTGCTAAGGCCACATAATTACCTACACTCTTGTGTACCCGCCTTCCACACTCACTGCACATAACTGACTCGCTGCCAACACCCCAGAATTATGATGAAATTTTGATTCGATGGTATCTCTTTGTTACAAGCAAACTAACAACCAGATATCAAGGGAGTAGGCACTGGATCATCATCAGAGTGGGTGTTAATTTGACAGACCAAACTGAATGGTAGAAATGACATCAATAAAATGGCCGCCATGCTGACTATAAGATTCAACGGATTTTTGATTTGCACAAATTTGTGTCATTTAGTTAGTGAGAATGTCATCTTTTATGTTTTGAGGGTCAAGGACTAAGAATATGACAATAAAAGTGTAATCTGGCCATGTATTGATCAAATAAAAAATACAAATAAAGTCAACTGCTCATCGAGATCACACATATACATCGGTATACAGGTAAATGTGTAATTTTACATACAAACACAAATTCAATCAGTTGTTATATTTCCAGTCGCCGCTTTATACACTAATATTTTTTAGTAGAATCTGACCCTGTATTAATCAACAAGAGCATCAAATAAAGTCAACTGGCTCATTCAGACCACACGTGTATTGAAATGAATATGTTTTATAACGTACAATCAAAGACAAAAGTCGTGTCGCGGTTTTGTCCGAAACATTATGCGAGCATATGTTTTCACCAAATTTCACGACACTACTTTTGTCTTTCATTGTACATCTACAAATTCAACCGCTTGACATGTTCCAAGTCACGTTATAATAAACTCTCATATTATCCATAGTATCTAAGCTGCCATTACTTGTGATGTCAATAATTTCCAGCCGTACTGCAGCAACCCACACAATCACACACGCATTCAAGGATACATATCTGTTGAAACTTAAAACATTTGCAGGCAGCAGGTTTGCATTTCTACTTGCAGCCACAAGCTTCTATCTTTACACATACAGCTGGTATGGCAGGTAGTGTCATCCATATGACTTGGAACCCATTTCCAGTTTCCTTCCATCGCCTCTGTTGATGATGGCGGTCCAGCATTTCTAGGGTTGTTACAGTTGTCAACCCCCCAACCACATTTTTGCCTGGTAATTTGCTCTTGTGTAATGTAACATGAAGGCATCCTTCGTCAGTGGAAGATTATCTATCTCCTTTTCCCTTTCCGGAATAAGTCGAATCTTGCGCTGTTAACTAACACCAGCCTTGCAGTCAGGAGCAGAGTAAGGACGGCAGGCGAACTCTTTCCACATCCTCCAGTGAGTCATCATGCCTAACACCATTCATGGGGTGAAGATGTTTACTGAATACCTTCCAAACAAAGCAAAGGGAGATGTATCTGATCCAATCAGGGCATGGAAACCCAATAAGTTATCTTTTACAGTGTTCGACAACTTCTTAGCTATCTCATGCACTGGATAGCAACGCCGATCATGGGCAGTTCCACTGATCATTCACATATTAGTCTCTCGAACGAAGTGGAGAAAGAGGAGGAAACTTCTGCATCTCTGTAAAATACCATTATGTACTGATATCCTGCCCTTGTAGCCTCGAGTTCATGGAGAATGATGCATGTATCCGCTTCTTTGTGATCTCATGATAGACTGGCCAAGGTACTGTGGATGAAGCTTCTTCAGGAGAAACAAAGCCTCCACCTACAACCAATTCATATCCAATGGGTACCTCCTGGTGTCGTCTTAACAGGTCATTGGACAGGAATGCAGCAAGATATGAACTGTGCCCAAACCTGTGGCAAGGGAACCTAACCATGACTAATTACCTTGCGAATTGGTCTCTTAGTCTACTGACTTCGTTTTACTCTTGTTTGGCTTTTAATGGAACTAGAACCAAGAAATCTGTCAAAGATAACATTTACTCTGGAAGCACCTCGACTGAAGTGTTCAAAAATCAGAATTAGCAAAAGTATCTGCATAATCGGAAAGTGATTTGCCGTTGGTTGGTTTCCCTAAGCTTTGAATCAGTGCATGCCCATCAATCAGTACTAAGGATGCCTATTCAGATCAACTTTCTTATTGAATTTCAATGTCTTGTCAGTCCTTGCGAGAGATAGTGGTAAGACTGACAGTTTTTGCTTGAGAATATGTGACATGTCTACACCTCGTCCTCTATCTTGAGCATTAATTAGTCTCTGTAAAAGACGTCTGTCAACTTTAATGAATTTCTTGCAACTTGAAGTAGTGTTCACCGCACAGTCATATAGCCTTGTAAAGGTTTTAGAAATGCATTTTGTAATGCGTGAAAGAATGGTACTGTTTTCTCATTTAAGCGAGTTTTCACATGTTCGGTCACTTGGTTAATTCGATCCACGTGACTTTGCTGTCAAAGAGCTATCTGAATCTCATCAGTTGCTGAGTCATTCGTGGTCAAGGAAATCAACAGTCTGTCAAAGGCTGTAATTCTAGTACTCTCAGTGCAGACTGCAAAGACGCCAGACCTTTTGAACTGTTCAATATGGCTTTTGACGTCTGCTTCATCACGGCTTACTTTAGATGGAAAACCATTTTTCCCCAGTGGATATATATTTATCATCTTCAACGCCGAGCAGATTTCTGTAGCTTCTAATATGACAGATCTTTCACCCCATGTGACGCCAAACCTATCACGTGCTGTGCCTGTCCTTGTAATCCCAGTGACATATTATTGTTCAGATACCATGATATTTCCACATATGAGTTAGAGAATAACACTAGCTATTTCATTATTATCACAGACCAAGAATACCGTAATTCTGTAATTATGTAATCGTTGTTGAGAAAGAGAGAATAAAGCAAATATTTTGCGGTGATATGGTCCGGTGCGATCGCCATTTTGTTTCGTCATTTTGAACACAAATATGGCAACCGACGAACTGACATCCACTCATGTGACATTGCCCCATATATGTAGAATGTGTCAAGCTGGTTTGTTTACTTTGAACAAAGAGATGCCATCGCATGGCTGGCTGATTACCACGGGTCCCTCACCCACGCAACAAATCATTCATTTTGTTTTAGGCATATTTTCACTTCACTCCATCCTTCCGCTTTTAAAATTTATAGAGTGCCTCCTCAATACTATCTGATATCAGCACTAAATCGTCAGTTTACAACAACTCCCAGGCCAAGCCAGTCCCAAAATCTCATGATAGTGGTTCGCGCACCATGATAAACATAAGGGGCTCAAGAGAGGCCCTTGACGAACCCCTACCCTTTCCTCAAATTATTCCCTGTTCTCAACATTTACTTTCTCAACTGTTCCTTAGCCCTTAAACAATGCCACAACTACTCTAATAAAACCCTCCTCCATCCCTAACTTTCGCACTGGCCACTGTACGACTTCACCTGGTATCTTGTCAAATGCCTTCTCTAAGTCTACCAACACAAAGTACAGCATCTCTCCTTCTCTAGATATTTCTATGGACAATAATATTACCAATTTAATTTTACTACTTGTCATTAACCCAGATTGCACTTCTTTAACCCCTAAGCTTCAGTTCACGCAATATGATGTATGCTTATAGGCTTCGGTTCACACCATACGATGTTTTGTAATTTTGCAGTACTGTTTGAATCACCACGCGGGCTTGGCTAGATTATGTTACCAAGTAAGTATTTATCTTTGAATTGTTCACACTTGCGAGCCTCCCAGTCTCTGTTTTCAGTAGTTTCTCTGTTTTTGTGATGTAGAGATCTTGCCCTTTGAATTCACCATCATGTTTCTATCCCCAACCCCCAAGCACAAGACAGCGTAGAAAGAGACTTTTGACCATCAGCAGATTCGTGATAAATTACTGGAAGCAGTAAGTATAATTGTAAATAGTAATAACATAAGAAAACAAATGTCCTGTACCTCACTAATACTGCCTAAAAATCAGTGTTTATTACCTCGTACTACCAACCTCACCCCATTTCACGCCTATTCTCGACTGTGCCTAGCCACTGTGATGCCAACCTGGGGTAAAAACATGCAGTTCCTAACTACCTATTTATATCGTACAAACTGATGCATGATGCATTATCAGTTTGTACGATAAACAATTTATTTATTTATTTATTTGTTTTTTTTTATTTACGTGATATAGCCACGGGGTGTTCCTACCGTAGGACGGTGATTGGGGGTTAATGTCCACTTGTTAATTTCTTGATTACATTTTAAACAACTTTCATAGCATGATCCAACAGCTTCAGGCCCTTGTAGAGTCTGTAATTAAGTGTTATCACGTTTTACCATCTTGTAGAAATCTTAGACTTCTCCAATTGTTCATGGATGATAGTTACAACGATTTTAAGTAAAATGACAACCTCATTAGTTATTTCATCGACTTAAATACCCTGGTCTGCCGTAATCAAGCTTTCGAATGTTTATACAGTTGCCTCATCGGTGGCAACTGAAGGCCGTCCTGACCTGCAGTCATCCTCATGTCCAAATTCCTTGACCCACTTTATTTGGAGACAGAGGGGCCCTCTGTGTCAAACACTCATGTGCTGCACAACCATCCGTTGTTAGGAATTTCATAACACTCTGATACCCAACTTTGCCAAAATCTGCAATTTTCTAAGACACTCATTCTGAATCAATAAATTGAATAAAATAAGTGAAATTAACTGAAACAAACACCTAAGTATTCACATCTATGTTATAAAAAATTATAGCCCTGTTTATTGCACCCAAAGGAAATAAAATATAAACAAACCTGTAGTAGTAAGGTTCCTCTTGGTTAGCTTCCAGTGCACAGTGAAGTGTGGTTTGTATACCTTCAACAGTATTTTTTCCTATTATGGCATACAAATCAGTGGCTGACAAATTCCCTATAATGTGACGACCTAAATTTGATTGTACTGCCCCTGGGTGGACAGCAAACACCTGGATGTTCGTCCCTGTAAAAAAAGAATTATAGTTCCACGAATTTGGGATTAATTGAGCCCAATCCTAAAATTATTGTAATAAGTCCCAGATAAAAAAGAAACACAATGAAAATTTGTTCATTACACATATTATTACAGCTTACACTTTTAGGAGCTTTTAACATCACTGAGACAAAGTGCAGCTTGTTAGAATATGGAAAGGTAAATAATTGATTAAAAGTATGTACTGTATTCCATTTCAACGTAAGTATCTATTCATTAAACTCCCAAGTATCTGTCAACATATTTAATGACGTTGCTTTCTCTGTTGAAGGTGGAATACTGAGATTTAAGCAACTTTTAATTTATATTTTCAAGATTTGCGATCGGAAGAAAATAAAGTGAAGAAAAATTTACCTTTAACTTTTTGTGCAAGTTGGCGAGTGAAAAGAACATTGGCTAGCTTGCTATTAGCATATGCTTGAACACGGTCATATCCTTTCTTGTAGTCCCAGTCATCAAATGGAATGATACCCACTGCAATGAAAATGATTTTTTTATTATTGTATTAAGATTAAGATACATTTCTTTTTCAAAGATGAAAGTGATATTGCTGTAGGCCCTGTGACTCATTAGGGTCAGTTAGTATACAATTCACTAACACTAAACATTTGGTATGTCAGGAGACAGCACTAGAGCCAGAATTGTAATCTACTATCTTCTTTCTCAACTAATAAATTAAATATACTGTATACTGAATCTTGGTCAGGTCGTCGGTTAGCTGAGGGATTTGATCAGGTAATTGTTGGGGGCGAATACTATTTCCACCCAGCCAGTATGGTTTGCGATACAAACACAAGAGGGACAGTGGGTCCCATTGGCTAAACGATCTATAAGGGACTGTGCAGATACAACATCCAGTATATTAAGCCTTCGGTACACACTGAGGCAGTGTAGCTGGTACTGCACTTTACTGGCTTCACTTTACCATTCATAGCTAAGTTAACTGAGGGTATAGTATAAAGAAAAACCACCCATTCAGGAGGTTACATAAATTTCTTTAGCAACCACTCGGTCCAAGTGAGAAGAAGTATTGCGCCAGGACTTTTTCTGAAATCCCTCTGGATTTGTAGCCCTCAACATCTGGATAAGGAAATTTGCAGTCAAACTTCACTGAAGAAAACTTGGATACCCCAGTTCTTTTTTAGTTAAGGCGCTGAGTATGGCTAAAAAAAAATATATTACCTTGCTTCCATAATTCATAAACACTGTCACTAAAAACTTTAAACAATACCTTACAATCAACCCACAAGCTCTTGTTAAACAAGTTACTCAAAGAACAAATCAATAAAGTTTTTTGTTTTGCCATCATTATTTGTTAACTCTTCGTTGGGGAGTGGTATTAAAAGAATGAGAATAAAGTTTGCTTTAATTGAAAAAATCAAAATTTCATCTCTAAAGGACAATGGCCCCCTGAATTAATTAGTAAACATGAATTACAAAATTAAAATACTTTTTATATCTTAAGAACCGGTAAAATAAAATAACAGAACATAAAGTGAGCATTACTATGACAATCATCAAGTTACGAAGCAATAACAGTGTTCATACATAATTATATTAAGCAACAATGACTGCTTCAACAAGTGGTCACATTTATTCGTCTAAAATTTTCTTAATAAACGAGAAATGGCAAACACACCATCTAAATTAACGAAAGTAACTAAGTAACTAACAGTGAATGAAGGGTTCAGCATTAAAGTAATTCAATAGAATAAAAATACTAAAGGAAACGATTAAGAAGTTTTTACATGTAAATAAAGGAGTAGCGGGTTATGAATGGGCGTAGATATAAATTACAAAATTATTCTGGCAGGTGCAGCTGAGGTATGCGAGTACAAGAGGCTAGCAATGCAAAACAAGAACAAATATATAGCATGTTACAAGTAGACGAAAAGTACAGCCAGCGGACATCTTTGTGATGTAAAGGAAATCCAGAAGCTGGATTTACTTGTATATATTCTTTAGACATTTCCGAAAAAAACAGCAACGTTCAACTATAGTGACATCGATTGGAAGAATGCACTTACATTAAATGACCTTAATGATCCTGCAACTCTATTTATAGAAATACTGAAACACAACCTTCTATTCCAATATGTTAAAGATCCAACTCACTATAGAATGGAACAATCGCCAAAACTGTTGGATTTCACCATAACTAATGAGGAGGGCATTTTAACTCTAGTTGGCACTAACCATCACTCAATGTTGTCCTTCAGATTTAACTGTTATTTGATATATGATGAGAGCAGATATTACAATGGCGATTACGACAGGATGAGGGACGAATTAATGGGTATTCACTGGCCTGATTCATTGAGAAATAGGAACATGGATACTGTACTACCTTGAATCTCATAGACTGTAAAGTGAACTATATGACTGATAAATACAGTCAACCCTCACTTTACGCGGTTAATACAACCCACAGGGTACAGCGGAAAGTGAGAAACGCGTAAAGTGAACAACATAACATATGGGATTAATTGAAATAGAGACCGGGCCGACCCCCAAACTCCACTTTTTGACGACACACAACTATGTTGTAGTAAAAATTTTATCTTAACTTTATGATGGTATGCACACACAATTAATATAGAAGAGGTTAGGTTAGGAAAAATAAAGGTTAGGTTAGGAAAACTAAAAGTTAGGTTTAACACTTACGTTAGTAGAAGAGATGGGTCGGCATACGGGGATGGAGACTGGTTCCGAGGCAGAGGGCAGGCTATTGGCCCTCAGGTGAGTCACCATCACTGTCATCCATACTTGTCAGGGCCTCCCTGACAAATCCCTCAAAGTCATCTTCACTGTCTCTACCTCTGTCACTATCGCTGGCTTGGGCTGGCTGTGGTGGGTTGCGGGCGAAGAACTCTGTTATGCTTTGCTGAGGGCTGGTGTTTATGTTGTCGTGATAAACCTTGAAGTAGGGCTCCATAGCCTGCAACAGCTGGGTAGTGAAGATTTCATACCTGTTTGCGTCAGGGACGTCGGAAAGGAGGAGCTTGACTTTCTCGATACACTCGATGGCACCCCTAACATTACTATGGGATAAGCGGTGTTCTTCTTGGGATGACGCACCACTTGCCTCTTCACTGACGTCATCATCATCTACCATCTCTTGGGTAGTCACATCAGGATCCCTTATCACCTCTAGGATGTCGTCATTGGTGGTCTCGGAGAAGCCTGCAGCTGTAACACTCTGTGCAGCTTCTCTGGCAAGGTCCACTGCTACTGCAACAGTCTGAACCTCACCAGTCACAGATTGACTCTGCCTAACGGCCGGAATGCCTTGCAACACATGTCTCCATGCGTGACGAACATTGCTACAGACAGCTGATCCCATGCCTCCACCAAGAAGTCCACAGCTTTCTTGATGTTGAATATTCTCCAGAATTGTTTGAAAAGTACTTGTTGCTCTGCCAACTGTTGATCCTCATCGTCTTCGCTCTTGCTATCGGTGGTGGTGTCACTCAGGTTACGCAACTCTTCCCTGGTGTTGGTGTAGTCGTTCAGGAGCTTGAATTTTTTAGTAGAGAATGCAGCTTTTACATTACAGATCAACTCTTGGTCCATGGGCTGTAATATGGACCTAGTGTTGGGAGGAAGGAAGACCACTTTTACGTTGGGGTGACGATCTAACAGAAGGGGCGAGTGTCCTGGTGCGTTGTCCAGCAGCAACAAAATCTTGAATGGCACATTCTGTTGCTCACAGAATTTCTTTACATCGGGAACGAAACAGTCATCAAACCAGGAGAGGGACAGTGTAGAGAACATCCACGCCTTACGTGCAGTCAGCCAGTGGACATTTAGCTTGGTCATGTCCATGCTCTTGTAGGCGTGCGGCTTGCGTGCTGTGTGGATCACCGATAACTTGAGCTTACAGGTACCGGAGGCATTGGTGGTAAACAGGACGGTGATGCGCTCCTTCTGCAACTTCCGACCCCGAATCTTGCTGGCATTCTTCACAACGAAGGTCTTGGAAGGTAGCTTTTTCCAAATTAGACCAGATTCGTCCATGTTAAACACCTGGTCGTCGGTGTACTGTCCTTCCTCCATAATCTCACGTAGAAACAGAGGAAATTCCCTAGCCGCAACACGGTCAGCACAAGCTTCTTCACCACCAATGTTGATATTGGTGATCTTGTTCCTCATCTTAAACCTCTGTAACCACACAGAGGAAGCATTAAAGGGTTTGGGCTCTGTAATTCCCATCTTTCGTGACACTGCAGCATACAGTTCACGTGCGTACTCCTTAACAGAGCGCGTGTCCACCGCCATGTTCCGTCGCGCCTGACGCACCAAGTAGCTCACAAGTAATTTTTCCGTCTTGAGAAGCACCTGGTTGTGGAAATACTTGATCATAGAAGCACCTGTAGACTTTGTTATCTTCATGTGCTCCTTTATCTTGGCTGCATCCTTCTTTATCGTCCGGATCGTAGATTCGTTCACACCATGCTGGCGCGCCAAATCAACCTGTCTTGTTCCTTTCTCCAACTCTTGGATGATCTTGTACTTCACCTCGTAGCTTTAGGAACGTCGTGTCTTCTTTGGCTTAGGGCGGCTAGGTCCAGGCAAGGGAAGGTTTCTCTCTGGGGGCGGTGGTCCGGCAGAAGCCATTTTACAGAACAATGGATGCACGATTACACGGTGTGGCCTGGAGGGATGAAACTGCCGCGGCTAGGTCAAGCATCGTCTTTCCTCCCTCCCTCCCTCCCCCGGGTGGACACGTCATACTACTTTAAACCAATTACAGCTAGCAGCTGAGGGAGGTAGGGATGTATGGCCAATCACAGTCCGATTCGTCATATGATGTCACTGATAACGCAACAGAGACATGCACTGCGCAATCTTACCGCGGGGCTTGCCCAGGCGGAAGCGGAGGCGGAGGCGGGAGCAGGCGGGAGGGGCGAATCTAAAAATAGCATCAAGCGGGACACTCTGCGCAAAGGGGTACACGCACCGCGGAATGTGAGCATCCGGGGTTTTGGCAGGGTACCGCGTAAACGTGGATACGCGGAATGTGGGACAGCGTAAAGTGAGGGTTGACTGTATATACCCAAGATCAAATCCACTGGCTTCAGGACTAGGAGGAGGCCCCTATACATAAACTATGCAGCCGTTGAAAAGGGTAAAAAAAATCTCAGAATTTCAAAAGATGGGTCGCCACAAATAATGAGCATGGTAGAAGGATGTATGCTAGGGTCGGAAACCAAGCTAAGTAAGAACGCAGAAGAGCTAAAAAGGATTTCCACAGGTATATTGCAAACGAGGCTTAAGGCTTTCTACCGTCACGCAAAAGCGAATTTAAAGACGCGTGTGGGCGTTTCAGATCTGAGACTTGAAGTTGGTTGTTACTCAGACTCAGATTAGGACAAAGTGAAAATGTTAAATATGTTTTTTTTTCCTCAGTGTTCACAAGAGAGGATGCGAACAACCTACCTGCGTTTGTTGAAAGACGGTTTGACGCACATCGATTTCTCAGAAGAGTGTATTAGAGAGAGTTGTGCAATGACCCTTCTGAGCCCCATAAAATCCTGTTCTGCAGATGTAGGGATCGTAAAAGGTCCCCAACGACTGGAAAATGACATATGCTTGTTCTATATTCAAGGAGGGAGATAACCACTGCACAAATAATCATAGGCCCATGAGTTTGACCAGCATAGTGCGTAAAGTACTAGAGAGCATCATATGAGTTGCTATGATGGACCACCTGGTACGAAACAGCCCAGTAAAGGAACGCCAACATGGTTGCATGCATGGTCGCTCCTGCTTGAAACAATTACTCAAAGTGCTGGATGTGTGACCCAGATCCTGGAGCGTGGTGACAATAATCATAATACGTACAGTATATATCTAGGCTTTGCCAAGGCCTTCGACGGCGTGACTTATGAAGGCTGAAAATTAACTGTTGGGGTATGGAATTCTGGGGAGCGTCCTAGCCTAAATCAGATACTTTCGACAAGACCACAAATCGTGTATGGTAAAAGGCACGAAATCATCGTGTACACCCGTGACAGGCGGGGAAGCGAAAGGCATTGTCTTGGGACTTGTTGTTTTCATGTTTCATAAATTATATGCCAGAAGGTATACACTCCTCCATACAAATGTTTGCAGACGATGATAAGTTATTCAAGAAAATTAAGAACCAAACGAAATGTAAAATGCTACAGGGAGATTTCTGTTAGCTTCAGAAATGGTCAGACGAATGGCTGTCTAGATACAATGTCATAAAATGCAAAAGGATGCACCAAGGTCACACCAACAATAAGGAGGTGTATCACATGTCCCAACGGGATGAAGAAATATTAACCGTGACCCTGTGTAAAGGACCGGGGCGTTTTTGTTGACAACAAAGTAACGTGTTCGACCATTGTGTGAGGATGGTAAGTCAAGTAAATAAGTAAGTTCACTCACCTCGACGGTCCATCCCTCATAACGTTCTTTAAAACCGATGTACTTTACCATTTGGAATTCTGTCAGGTTTCCAAGATATGCTAGATAGTGTCAGTTGATTGAAAATGTCCAAAGGAAGGACACCAGACTGGCACCACAGGTACCCAGAAGGATTGGAACACCTACAGTAGTGTTGCATATACTATATACCAGCAAGGGACGCCTTAATAGAAGTCTATAAATACCTCAGATGACATTACTCAGTCCGGTGTTCATACCTGGAACTAGCAGATGATAGTTTATTTGGGTCACAGCTTAATATTGAAGAAGCCACAAGTTAAAAAAATGTCAGGGCAAACTTTTTTGGAACAACCTGCCAGAGAGTGTTGTGACGGCACCGAGTGTGAACTCATTCAAAAACAGACTTGACCAACAAAGGAGCAGGTACAGATACATAATGGGACCAGTGTGAACTGGCTCTTAACCGTTGATTCTTGATGAGTTAATGGGGGCTGGAACATGTAAAAGTATATGGGGCTTTTAGTAGCGAAACCCCAACTGTCTTTTCTTTATTTATTAGAAAAATGTATTATTTACAGTTTCATGGTTATATCACTGTAACTTAACCACTGTAGTTATGAGTGTTAAATGAGGACAGAGGCTAACTTAAATAGCTCTGATAAGTACGTCCTGTTGATGTGAGAGTTTGAGTGAGAATGCCCCGGTGTAGCCGGCTTCTATTACCCGACCTAGCATTTTAGGGTCCCGCCTCAAGGGTAGAACTTACCCTTCACGTGATGTGACCATGTCACCTCTTAGCTAGTGGAAAGTTACAGGGAGAGATATGATTAAATAAGCTGAATGCACTGCCTCACATTTATATAAAGATTAATGGGCTAATACGTCGCTCGGTCACCACCTTCCGAGCTTCCACGAGGAATTAACTAGTCTCGCAGAATACACCCCATACATAAACCTAACCATGTTACAAACATATGTGTAGACACTAAACTGGGGACTCTGGAATCTTAGGTTCACTAATTACTGGGGTCCTAAACTTAAGTGTCTTATGGGATAGTATATTATGCACAATGATCAACTTGGAAGATACTGACTTCTAGTAAAAAAAAAAAATATCACTACCAGAATTAACATAATAGTGGGAATGGTTAAACTAGGAATAGCAAATCCCGGTGCAAAATATAATGGCAAATGATCTTCTAAATTAGCAAACTGTAACTCTTTCAAGTAAGAAATAACTTTTAACTTCTCTGAGACAATACTGAGTTTACTAATAGTTAAATTACGAACTTGATACAATGGAATTAAATCTGAAGTAAGACTTAAATTCAATGCAAAATGCTGATGAGAAGGCAAGGTCTCCAACAAACTACAGGTTATTTCACAGTAATCCAGAGCCTAATAATACCCTTTCACAACTAACTGTTTATCACCATCTTGGCACTTTAAAATGACGTTAGTTTCATCAAGAAAGAAAAAATACTGCACATTATGCACACGCCCATGAAACGGATTTTTTCTAGAAATCTGTGTATAACTACATTGTGTTAGCGCTGTGCGTACTTTAGTTTGTATGACTGCCAATTCACATATTCCTTCTGCAGTAGGTATAAATGCAAATACTTAGGCTGGGCATAAGTGTAAGTGTAAATATGACGATTTACACCGTGATAGTACCCAAGGATCATCTAATGCTAACAAGGAGTAATCTTCATCAATTAGCAAAATCTCTTTTGGTCGTTCCAGATTGAACAGTGAGTCATTAAAATACCAAGGAAAGGGTTCCAAATGCCATGCATTAAATTTACGTTGCCCTAGCATAGGTATGTGGATAAGAATTGGGTTGTGCGTGAGAGCTGACTCCAACAGAGGGTAATAATATTCTACCTCATGATCTGTGAAAATTGGAGTTAAATGATAAGTCGTCTTGGCTATTTTTAATGCTTCAAGAAGAGTCTTCACAGTCACAAGCTTTGAATCCACTCGTCCTAATCCTGCATCCACGATACTTGCAATTAGTTTATTTTTTATATTAATTACAGCTTGAACTGAACTTTCCGCAGCATGCAAATACTCAGCCAATTAAAGGAGCCACTCCAACGTATGGACGGAATTAATAAAATTATAAACAACTCAGAAATAATCGCATTAACTTTTGATTCCAAGGCATTAATTGCATGAAATGTTTGAGTTATAATGCGATTTTGTTTAAGAACTGTTTGGTTGACTATGTTCATGCGGTCTCCTAGTCTAGCTACATCCTCGGCAGTCGCAGTGCTAAATTGAGTGCTTTGTATATGACCAACAAAATTAAACAATCATCACTTTCTTCACATTTGGGAACGCACTGCCTTTACAAGATCATTCTGAGACGAAGTAGCTGAAGATTAACAGTTTGTGATATCATTGTCGAAGTGTTAGGAATCTCTCGGAGATCATCAAGGAGGGTCATAGCTGTCTGCAGTTGCGTATCAATGGACTCCATCTGGCGTGGAAGCTTGAGCAGTCCGTGGAACTCTTCAATAACGAGAACGTGTCCTAGGGGTGCGGCAAGCGCACCTGGCTTAAGGACTTCCGTGGACATTTCCATCAACACAGAGGTGTCACAAAGGAGTAGAAGCATTGCAACGATGATCCAAGCCATTCTGTAAAAGTTCAATGTAACTTAATGTTGTTTTGCAGAACGAAGTTTTAATCGATAATCGTCAATCACACTGGGTGTGTGTACTGTTTGAAAGGAAGTGTCTATGACATCATTACCATTCTTGGGTAATAAATCTGGATTGCCTTTTTTAAGTCGACCCGCAAGCACTACATCTGCAGCTTGTGCATTTGGCTTCAAAGTTTTAAATTTGTTGACCACTTCTTTGGCGATAATGCGGAATGGACCATCAAATTTGACCGAAAGTTTAGATTTCCTTTCAGGTTCTCGCACCATAACAGCATCGTCTATCTCTAGCATGACAGGCTTAGCTTGTTTATGTTGAATAAAATTCATTTCAGCACGTGACGGTGCTAAATGTTTCTGTACTTTTCCATGAATATCTGTGAAAACGCTGATCTGTTTTGTTGTGAAATCATCCCCATTATAGACAGGGCATGGCTTGTCTCTGAGTACGTCATAAGGTAGACGTTTGTCTGTGCCATAAACAATATAATAGGGTGACTTGCCGGTAGAGCTATTAATAGATGCGGCAACTTGCGGTAACCAATCCTCCCAAGTGTGTTGCATTTGACACACTATTGGACGAAGAATCTCTAGGATCTAGCGATTGGTTCTCTCAACAAGGCCATTAGCCTGTGGATGGTAGGCTGTGAGAAAACTTTGTTGTATTCCATATTGTATACACATTTGTGCTACGAGCTGATTCTTGAACTCTAATCCGTTGTCGGAGAGAAGAACCTTGGGGGTAGTAAAAGGAATGCATAACTAAGGCATAAAGCACAGATTCGGCTGTTTTATCCTTCAGTGAGACTAAAACCACAATTCTAGAAAATGATCCACACACACTAGAACGTACGAGGATCCTTGATGACTCCTCGAAAGTTGCAGTAAGTCTATTGCAACTGTGTCAAACGGACGTTCTGGTGTAGGATATTGTAGAATTGGAGCCGGTGACAAACACTTAGCAATATGCAATTCTGTCTTTTTTTCAAAATAATCCAAAAATATTTCTTTCTGAGAACTTCGTGGAACAATGTTATAACCGTTTCACACAACGTAACAGGTACAACGATTTGTGTAACAATACCCTCAGTTGTCTTCTTGGAGCGATGGAGTATGTTATGTCGTAATTCAAACTGATTGAGCGGAAGAGATAACTTTGGAAGATTAACTTCCTCCCCCGACTCCAGAGCAAAAATGACTGCAGACTACAATGGATCGAGTCGTTGTTCATTCTCTAATTGCGAAAGAGTGAACGTACATACAGGCATAACTGGTGCTATGTTTCTAGACAAAGCGTCGGCGACTACATTCGCTCTTCCCGGTAAATACTTGAACTCGAGGTTGAATTCTTGAATGGTCAAATACCAGCGTGTTAATTTGCCTGAAAGATTTTTGCCATGGGACAGCTCTGTTAGTGCAGCATGATCCGTAAAAACGTCTGTTTTACAACGAAATATTATGTCTTTAAATTCTTCAGTGCCCAAACAACAGCTAAAGTTTCTAAATGCGTTACTGAATAACATGTTTCGGCATCATTAAGTTTACGACTTGCAAAAGCAATTACTCTAAATTTCCTCCTGAGTCCAACTGCATCAGTACAGCTCCGATTCCTTGTCCAGAGGCGTCGGTACACAGAGTAAATTCTTGAAAGTAATCAGGAAATGCTAAAACAGGGGCATTGGTATGTGCTGTCTATAATGCAATAAAACTATCTCCGTATTCAGCATTCCATACAAAAATTGCATCCTTCCTAAGTAACTTAGTCAAGGGTGAAGCTAATGTCGCATAGCCTGTAATAAGAGAACGATAATATCCAGATAAACCAAGAAAACTACACACCTTATCAACAGTTGTAGGACGTGGGAACTGAGCAACAGCATTAACTTTATCATCAACTGAATGAGTACCGTCACAGTCAGCTACATGACCAAGGAAATGGATTCTGGATTTTAAAAACTCACATTTAGAAAGTTTGACTTTCAGTCCTGCTGTAGAAAGTTTTCGTAAAACTACACGTAGTTTGGCAAGATGAGTATCTACATCCTTGCTGACTACGATGAGATCATCTTAGCAGACACATACTGTGGGACCTATCAACCCGGCAAACAAGGTGTTAATCATCCTTTAAAAAGTCAGTGTTGTATTTCCGAGACTGAAAGGCTTCCGTAGAAATTCAAAATGGCCCAAAGGAGTACTAAAAGCAGTAACCTCTCGCGATTTTTCATCGCGTGGTATCTGCCAATTTCCGCAAAGCAAATCTAAATTGCTAAAAACAGCGTTATCCTTGCATATGAATTGTAAAATATCACTCATGACAGGAATAGGAAACCTATTTGGGCTAGCATTTTCATTGGTGCGCCTAAAATCAATAACTGGGAGCCAACTGACATCTTTCTTTGGGACTAAAAACAAAGGGCTATTGAAAGGATATTTAGAATGTGTGATAACCTTCTCCTCTAATATATCCTGAACCATGTCCTGAACTACAGCGCACTGGCCATGTGGTAGTCGGAAAGCTGGTATGCAAATTGGATTCGTGCCCTTTTTTAAGGATATGTGATGTGAGGTTAGGTCTGTATGCCCTAACTGTTCCCCTGGTAAAGCTACAATCTTTCTGTAGTCGGCAAGCAACTCTAAGAGTCTAGTCTTGACTTGAGGATGATCAATCACCTTAACATGTGGTGATATTTGATCTATCCTCTTCTGTCAGGTTTGTTTAAGTTGAGAAGAAACACTACCAATTGGGAATTGCATAGGCTGCTGTGCACATGGTTATGATATACTAGAAAATCACACAAATAACATGCCTTTTCCAATATTCTTTAGAGCGCCTCTTCTGTTAAGAACTAGTACGTCTGCTAAACCACCAGGTCGAATCGTGCTCAAGGTAGATTCACACGATAAGCCTTTAACCTTACATGTTTCCGTAAGACATAATACATTAGCCTCCGTCTACACGTCAGGTAAAATAATAGTGGCTGTGGTGATTTCCTCTTTCTGAAAGTGGAGAGTACCCGTTAACACTGCAGTTACAATCTTTCAACTTTTGCTGCAAAAGTCACGCTGGGGAAGTGAGTCTGTGAGGTCTTGATCTCGCTTTGACTCGTTATCCGCCTTCCTCGTAGTAGGCATAGTGGATAACACTTTCAACCCTGCAGAGAGCAACGGTACAGAATTGCTCATAGCATTGTAGGAAACACCATTAATTGTGATAGAATAATTATTTGGATGAACATCTATCAGATTAGTTCGAAGAGTTGGTAGAACCTATTATCCCGTCAGCTGTTAAATTAAAATCTCGGACTACATTAAAATCTGCATAATTGAAACACCACGTCTAGAAATGGGTAGAGGTATTGTTACCATCGCTGCAATGTTCAGCTGCGTACAGAAAATTCCTTCGAGATCGGTGTCAGTAGGTCGAAATTAAAAATCTCGGTGAGGGGATCTATGTTGTAGCACTTGATAGGATGCCAAAGCTAATACATTTGCACATGCACCCGTATCAATATCCAGAGCCAGCTTCACTGACCCAACTCTCGCCGGAAAGGACAACACTTCCGCTTTGTTGAGTGCTGCTATTAACGAGGCTGAACAGAAGTGCTATTGTGTGCATCCTTCGTCGCTCTGGTACTGGCGCTGGTCTTCCCCGACTTCTTGTTATAACTATGACGCGCTGTAGGCTGTTGCGTTAACCTGGGGTGATCCTTAGTCTATGATCCGAACTCTTTGCATAATTGCACAATGATCTGTGTTGTGAGAAGCAGAATGGTGGTACTCACACCACATATCAGCTTTATATACTGTCACAGACGTAGTCCTTGCAGCCTCTGAATACGTCTTGGGTGGTCCATGTCTCTGCCGTGGGTTGGTGGTTCTTGACACCACCACGCTGGAGCTGCTAACAATAGTCAACTGTCTGACTAGTCTTGCAATGGGTACATGGTAAAGTTTGCTTAACTTTGTTACCTGAGTTCTTTGGAACTCGTTGTTGCATTGGTGCTACAGGTATATTTGTCCTAGCTAGTGGAGTACGGGATGCCTTAGGAGCAATTTTACTTGCGTACCCTATGATCAAATCAGTTGGTGCATACTCATTATCCTGTATTGTACTTATTACCTGGCCTTAGGATTCTACGGTTTAAATCGTCAAATGATCAATCTATTAAATCTTCACTTCTCCTGATAGAAGTGTCTAGCTGGAACTGCGCCTGTGTTTCGTAAAAATCTAATGAATATATTTGTTCAGTATTGACATTAATACCATCAGCAATATCTGAATCGTTTTTATAATGCTCCGCCAATTTCGTAATATCTGAACACGATAACTTAAAAAAATCATCCATTACTACTTCAATGGATAGCTTAAAAAATTTTATCTTAAAAATACTCTTGCATTCTATTTACAGTAAATAAATTTACAAGTATAATGAATTAATTATCAGCAAATGAACAAGATAAAATTAATACTGGACTGTAATTACTTCAGTATCTCTCTCTCTCATATATATATATATATATATATATATATATATATATATATATATATATATATATATATATATATAAGGTCACGGTCAGTAGGTCAATGTCCCTCTTGTCGATCATCGATCAGTTGGCGTCTGCGTCGCGGAGCACCTGATTGAAGCTTCAAAATGGCGCCGGGTAAGTCCACTTCGATGACGGGAGGTCGACTTGTTGCTAAAACGCTGAAGAAGCACAAGTGAATTGATGGGTTCACTGGGGACGTCTACCACGGTTGAGTGTCAGTTTGCTTCTGTGTGATACAGACCTATGGTTTTTCAGTTTATATGGAATTTGTTGGTTACACACTGGAAATGCACAGTGTGCAGTCACGAACAGCCCAAACACTCAGTTTAAACAACTTGTGATGTCTAAATGGTGCAAGGTCTAAGTGTTGCATCACCTTGAAGCACACTAGCATGTGTCAACACTGTAAGAACCAATGGGGCTGTCAGTGGGGGTATGTCTTTAAAGGCGATAATGTACTCACTAAAACAGAGCAAAAGAAAACAAATCACTTGGGTCACTTCCTAGAGACAATGAACGAAGGATTTCTTAAATCTAATGGTGAATGCTGATGACACAAATTCTTCTGTCACACCACGACTGATTTGCAGCTTGCCATACAGGGATGTTGCCACAATATGTAGAAGTAATCAATAAATTATTTAGTAATTGGTAATAGGAAAAAAAATGTACATCATCTTTGATAACAAAATGAAAATCACTTAACGTATAACGTCTCACTACGGTGTAATCTTTTTTCTTTTTTTTTTGTAAAACACTTATAAGAACATAAGAATGGAGGAAACTGCAGTGGGCCTATTGACTCATACGGGGCAGTCCCGTTTATACCCAACCCCTATTGCTCATATAAGCATCCAACCTATGTTTGAAGTTATTAGGCGTATTCGAGTAAATGATGATATTTGGTAACTTGTTCCACTCATCCACTACTCTGTTTCCAAACCAGTGTTTACCAATTTCACGCCGAAATCTAAATTTGTCTAATTTAAAACCATTGTTACGAGTTCGCTCCTGGTTGGATAGTTTGAGTACCTTTGTAATGTCCCCTTTGTTTAACCCTGACTTCCATTTATACACCTCTATCATGTCGCCCCTCACTCTACGTCTCTCGAGGGAGTGCAAATTAAGATGCTTTAACCTGTCTCTGTATTCAAGGTTCCTAATGCCCAGGATTAGTCTTGTCATTCTCCTCTGGATTCTTTCCAATAATTCTATATCCATTCTGTAATACGGTGACCAGAACTGAACTGTGTAATCCAGGTGAGGTCTCACAAGCGCAAGATATAATTTTAAGATGACCTAGCTAGTCTTGTAACTAACACTCCTTTGTATGAACCCAAGTACTTTATTAGCCTTGTTACGAGCAAAAACACATTGTTTACTTGGCTTAAGATTCCTACTTATCATTACTCCTAAATCTCTCTCGCAGTTGGATTAGACAATGGCATCGTTGTTCATCTGGTAACTGGTTTCCCTGTTTACATCTCCTGTACTGAGTACTTTACGTTTGTCCACACTGAATTTCATCTGCCATTTTTCCGACCATTCGAAAAATTTGTTTAGATCTTCCTGTAGTTTTGCAGAGTCCTCGTCAGATTTAATTACACGTCCTATTTTAGTGTCATCAGCAAATTTACTTATGTTGTTGTCTATGCCGATATCTATGTCGATTATTTATATAATAAATAACAATGGTCCAAGTACTGAGCCTTGGGGAACTCCACTAGTGACGTTGATCCAATGCGATTTAGTGCCGTTTATGCTCACTCGCTGTTTCCTGTCCTGTAACCACGCCCTAATCCGTTTGAGGATATTACCTTTGATGCCATGCGCTTCTACCTTTGTAATTAGTTTTTCGTGGGGGACTCTGTCGAAGGCTTTGCTAAAGTCGAGATACACCATATCATAATTGTGCCCCTCGTCCACCGATTCGAAAACTGATGGAAAGAATGTTAATAGATTAGTTAGACATGAACGCCCGCTTGTGAAGCCATGTTGGGAATCATTGATCAACTTGTGCTTCTCCAGGTGGTTTCGAATAGAGTTTGAAATAATTGATTCTAGTAATTTGCCTACTATTGATATTAGACTGATTGGGCGGTACTTAGAGGATAGCGATCTAACCCCCCTTCTTGAATATTGGTATTACATTCGCTATCCTCCAGGATTCTGGTACTACACCTGTTTTTAAGGACATGTTAAACAACTTTGCTAAGGGCATACTAAGCTCTTCCTTACATTCCTTTAATACTCTGGCAAATATCTCATCGGGACCAGGTGACTTATTAGGCTTTAGTTTGTCTATTTGCTTACTAACATCGTTACTAGTCACTACTATCTCGCTTAATTTGTTTTCTTCACTATCTCTGAATAGAGTCGGTGCCTCGGGTATCATGTTTAAATTTACGGTGGTGAAAACTGCTGAAAAATATTTATTCAAATTATTACTCATTTCTCCGTCGTTATCAGTTAGCTCGCCGGTATCTGACCGTATTGGTCCAATCTTTTCTTGTGTTTTAGTTTGATACATTTGGTAGAATCCTTTGGGGTTTGTCTTCCCCTCCCTTGCCATCCTTACCTCATTATTCCTCTTGGCTTTCCTTATCTCGGTTTTAACCCTACTCGCCAATACCTTATAATAATCCTGGAGGTAAATTTCGCCTCGCTTTATCCTTCTACCTATAGCCTTCCTTTGGCCAATGATGTTCTTTAAATAATTAGTTATCCATTTAGTCATTGTTGTCTGATCTGAGTTTTTTGTATGGTATGTTCTGTCCTTGTGCATAAAGTAATTCATTATTTAAATTGTCATGGAACTTGGCAGTCTCAGATCTTGTTATCAGGTCAGAGTCATCTGTCAGGTTCACGGCCAAGCACGACACCCCCTCTCTCAGCTGCCTCTTTAAACTGTCAAAGTTTGCCCTTCTGAAATCTGGTACTCTAGTGGAATTTTCCTTACATCTGCCCTGAAAATCTAACTGGAATCTAACTTCTTTGTGATCCCTGTTTGCAAGTTCGTTCCCTACCGCGACATTGCTAATGAGGTTTTCTCTGTTCAACAGAACTAAATCGAGTATATTATTACCCAGGGTGGGTTCGGTTATATGTTGACTTAGGAAACAGTCCTGGATCGTCTCGAGAAAATCCTCTGATTCTGAGTTACCCGTAAGGTCAGTCCAATCTATTTGGCCAAGGTTAAAGTCGCCGACTATACAGACTTTGTTGTGTATGGAAGCCCTGCGCATTTCATCTCAGATGAGTCGCTCTTTGACTCTATCAAGATTGGGAGGTCTATATATTACTCCTGTGATTAATTTTTCCCTACCGTCGATTAATTCTATCCAAATTGTTTCTGTATTCCGCTCAGATTTTATTTCCTTATTTATTTCACACTTCAGATTATCCCTAACATAGATTGCTACTCGGCCTCCTTTCCTGGTCTGCCTATCGGTATGGAACAATTTGTAACCCGCAATTTGGTATTCGACCGGCAACTCACGTGAATCTAGGTTGATCCATATTTCAGTGAATGCTATTATATCGATTTTTTCAGTACACACCAAGGCCCTAATATCATCCATTTTGTTTCTCATACTTCTACTCTTCGTGTAGTAGGCATTTAAGTTAGTCGTGTTCTGAGTCCTCCCTTTGTGGCGTTTAGTTTTAAACTCCCTGTTTAATTTAGTTTTGTCATCATTCCTAACACTATTTCCCTGTCATCTTTTACTTTGTTCCCCCACCCCCGTGCCCATATGTTCCCCTAGCAGTTTAAAGACTTAGATATCTTTTGAACTGCCCCCTCTAGAGACCTAGCCAGGGTTGCCACCCCATCCCTAGCATAAAGGTCCCTTCTGCCGTAGAAGTTGTCCCAGTTGTCAATGAATGGGACTGATATTGACTTGCAATATCTGTCAAGACGGTCGTTGACACCAACCACCCTCGACAACCATTCACTGCCAACTCTCCTTCTAGGCAGGACACTGCATATGATAGGGATCCTTCCCTTAGACCTAATAGCTGCCTTGAACTTATCAAGAAGCTCCTCGCTCCTACACCCGCCAATATCATTGCCTGCTGCACTGAGGCAGATAATGGGTTTGTTCCCATTACCAGACAAGATATTGTCCATCCTGTCAATTATATCCCCCACCCCAGCTCCTGGCAAACACACCCTCATCCTATTTTTGTTTTTACCACAAAAGTCCCTGTCCAAGTACCTTACCTGTGAATCACCAACAATTAAAGTTTTTATATCTTCTTTGTCAGCCCTGTCCCTGACTGTACTAACGTCCAATTCGTCTATCAAGGGACTGAAAGAGTTGGTACACTTAGCTGTTGTTGTCGTTGTTGTCATATCCTTGGTGTATTTCTTCACCACCAGCTTGGTCTTCCCTCTCCTCAACCTTCCACTCGCTTGAGTTTTCGTCAGACACTGGCTTTCCCTGTCCCGCCTCCCCCTTTATTCTCGCCAGCTCTTCCTGTAATTTCAGGTTCTCCAACGTGGCCCCCTCAATTTCTTCCTTGGCCCTCACCAATTCTTCCATGGACCACTCCAGTTTGGTCAACAAACTGGCACACCCCAGACCACACATAGCACTGGCCATATCTGATAATTATCCCTCGGGAGCGAACCCTGCCGTGACCTTTCCCCTAGTGAGGTCAGAACACATTCTTTAGAATGTATAAAAATACAAATTTGAAAATAAAATAATACAAAAATAAAGATAATAATAATAAAAACACTGTAATAATAATAATAAAGAACCATAAATAAAAAAATGAAATAAGATCAAAAGTGAGAAACAATATATGACTGTTGTGTAAATGAGGCAGAAAGTCAGGTCAGCAACCTGGGACTTGGTCACAATTTTCGTGATGCCATATGGCAGCAGGGTCTACCATTAGACAATAAATTATGCTTCCAAAATCTTCCCAGGCGGTAGTACCTCCATATTTGGTAGCTGCCTACCTGCACTACCTAGATATTGTTATACATGATTTTTTTTTGTTCTTGAAGTTTTTCTTCAAAGTACACATGGATATATACCAAAGTGAGATGTTTTATGTTGAGTGATACTCATTTTATCATCCAAGATGATGTACAGGTTTTTTTTTATCTATAATCATTACTGAGTTAATGATAATTGCCGTTAAATGGCAACACTCCTGTTAGCTGAAGTGAACATTAGTTCTGCAAATGAATCGTTCCCCGTCCAGGACGTGAGTCAGCAGTTTCGTGAAAAATATCCCTCCAACAACCAACGCCCCAGCACCCCCCTTAGTGATGACACTTGAGTCCTTGAGTCCACTGGCAAGGAGCAGCTTCTACAGTTTGCTGTACTCAGGATTTTCGTGGACATTGACCCAGTCACCGGGACCTTCGCATCAGCTGCGTCTCCTGCGAGTGACACACACAAGTCTACGGGAATTAACATTCAAGAAATTCCAGGAAGATTTCTTCGTGTCAAGACTACAAGGAATAGGTATTTCATACAAATACAGTAGATTTATTCCCACATTGATATATTCTACAGCATACCATCACACGGTAACCGTCGTGGTAGGTTCTTTTTATTCTATAAGTGTCTTACTTATTTTATATATATACTGAAGTAATATATTCCCAGTATTTTCAAACCTTAGGCGTAGAAAATGGGGATTTTTTTTTCCCAGGAAGGATGTTCAAACCACAAATAAGTCAGGTTAATAATGTTATTTATGTTAATGTCATAGACACATCTTTTTAAACTGCAAATACAACAGTTCTACAATGATATTATCGCAGACTGTAAATTTTCAGCCATACTGTGGTAGAACCCTTCGCAAGTTTGTACCATTGCTCTCCACAAAGGTGTATGTTTTGTCGAAGTGTGTCCCAAGCACCACACACTCAATCCTCCAGCATGATTAAAGTTGCAAAAGTTGTAAATTGCTAAGAAGGAGCGTTCTTAAACACGAAATAGGCGAAATATATTTTTGCCATTTTATTTTGGTAGTGATTTTTATTGTTTTGTGAATCTAAAGCTATTTCGTTGTAGGACCCTTTGCAAATCAGTACCATTGCTCTCCGCAAAGGTGAATGTTTCACCGAAGAGTCCCAAGCACCACACACACACTCATTCATCCAGCGTGATTATTTAAAGCAGCAAAAGTTGCACATTGCTAAGAAGGTGCATTCTTAAACACGAAATAGGCAAGATTTATTTTTGCCATGTTATTACGGGATTTGCTATACCCAAGTTAACGATTTGAACTATTGTGTTGATATTGGCAGTAATATTTTTGTTTTGTGATTATAAATCAGAATCTTCCAAGTTTGCCATTGTGCATAATATACTCTCCCATAAGGCATTTCAGACTAGGGCTTGAGCAGCTGTTCAACCTCAGGTGTCAGCTTCCCCAGTTTAGTGTTTACACACATATGTATGTAACATGGTTAGTTATATGTATAGGGTTTTCTGTGAGATTGGTTTAATCCACGTGGAGTTCAGAAAGTGTGACAGAGCGATGTATTAGCCCTTGTCTCATATAAATGTGGGTTAATTACATTTGTCTTTATAACTTTACCACCCACGGTAACTTTCCATGAGCAGTGAGTTGTCATGCAGTGATCATGTGGTCCATTCATTGAACACATGATCATTAACTTTCCACTGGAGGGCACGTTTCTAATTCTACCTTAGCCGGCTGTATGGAGCCGGCTATTTGCCCTCGATGATCACTCAGTCTTCACTCAACCCTCCCGAGAAACAGACATATTGATAGCCAAGCTTCACAGAGACGCTTGCCGTCTGATTCTAACATCCATAGCTCAATTGATTAACTTAAGGTGATAATCATTTTTGAAAGTGTACATACCTGTAGAAACCTTTTATAATAACTGCACAAAAGGAACCTATTGGATTTCGTTACTGAAGACCCACTAAACTTTTATTTATATTTTAGTTCGTCTAGAATATAAGGTAACATGCTTCACAAGTGATTGTTACAAGTGGTGACAACCCAGGAAGGTTGTTACATGTATGACAGCTTCACAAGTAGTTGTTATACAACGGTAACAGCCACCCAACAGATGCACAGTTGGTAATGGTAGAGATATTATGTTCTCCCCATTACTGTGTTATATACTGTTATACAAAGAAATTATTGTTACAGGGGATTGCCTGTGCCATCTATGTGGTCGTAGTAGCATTTTATCGAATCCAGCTAGGAAACACCAGGCTACATATATATACCTCATCAGTCCATATTGCATGCGGACTTCCATATACAAACAATACCTCACTCATAGGGAATCGAACATTGGACTTCTGCGTTACTTGTTATGTGGAAAGCCTAATTTCATAATGAAGAGAAGAACCAGGGAAAACACAAACATCTTGACTAAGTTGGATTTCTTAATTACTAACGTTTAGGAAATTATTTTTCCATCATCAGAGTCTGGAAAACAATTTAAAAAGTTTTCAAAATTACAGGTAATATACAATAAAAACAAAACATTATTCTAAAACTTACCTTCTGCAAAAGTTTTGAAAGACCATTAAAATTTAAAACCAATAAAAATGAGGGGAAACTAAAACATACAGGATGTATTACCTTAATTGAGTCGAACCTAAGTGAGAAAAACACAACATTCACCAGAAGCCATATCACAAATGGATGGCTTTTCTTTGTAGTGATACAAGGCGTCCATTATGAGGAAGTCCATCTCACAGTTGCTCCTACCAAGAACTGAGAAATCAGACTACGAAAATGGGTGGTCATGTTGGTGGGCGTGGTTACGGATAGATGAATGTGGTGGTTGTATGATTAACTGGCCTGTTCGGACGGAACGGCCCAAGTGCTCCTGGATGAGAGTTATCAGTACCTATTTGTTTTACCTACATATGCTGCCCTACAGCTAGCACACGAAAGTTGACAAACAACTGAGGATTGAAAGTGTGTGGGTATGGTGTCTTTAGTTTTAAAGAACTTTTTAATTGAACTTTGGGCTTTGAAGACTAGTTTAAGAGAAATTTGTGGATATAATTAATTGATAAACTTCTTTAGTTTGTTTCTAAGGGTTATGCTGAGTGGACCCGTGTGCGGGATGGTGAAATAGAATATTTAGGAACGGTGTGGATTTGAGGCTTCGTGGGACCCAAAATCCTATTAAGAGTTTTGCCTTTATGAGTATCTGTAAATCTCTTAGGAAAACCATTGTTAAAGCGTAGTTCCTTTATACATTTCAGTTCATTGTCTAGGTGTAAATATCTTTAAAATATAACAGGCTCTGTCGGTAAGAGTACGCACTAGATTTCGTTTGTAATTAGGAGGAATTAATTATGAAAATTTGGTGCTCACATCAGTGAATGTTGGTTTTCTGTATAAGGCTGTCTCGAAACTATTATCAAGACGGTGCATATTAATATCAAGAAATGGTAGAATATTGTCTTTTTCTAATTCACAAGTAAGTTTGATGTTGCTATGCTCCGAATTTAGATAATTAGGAACATAGGGACGTGATCAAGTGATCTGAAAATTAAAAATGTGTCATCAACATATCGTCGATTTGGTGACAGGAAAGCGTTGGCGAACGTGGGACCTAAGGGTGAACCCATAGCAACACCATCGCATTGTTTATAAGCTTTGTTATTAAATAAAAACAAACAATCATTTACAGCCAGTTCAAAAAATTCTTTAAATTGTGGTCTACTGCATCCGTCAATTATATCTGTATTTGAGAACAATTCATCTGTAAATATGTCAATAGTTTCTTCAAGAGGATTGTTGGTAAATAGCGAGTGTATATCAAAGCTACCTATAACACAGTTGTTGAACGAGGTGCTGGTTAGAAATATGGACAGATTATAGTTGAAGGTGCCGAGGACATACAATATAGGGCATAAGGGACACGCATCCTTGTGTATCTTTGATAGTCAGTACAGGACACCTGGTTTAAAACCGCTAACAAAGAGCTTTATTAAGGAGGAGTCAGTAATGACATCCTTGTTTTTAAGTTTACGAAGAAATCTGTTTATATACTGTAGTCCTCAAACTTGAAATTGAAATTGAAATTTAAATACTTTATTGACGATAAAACTATTACATCAAAAGGACAGGGTATTATACTACTCCCACCCTCACCTTTGCCATCCCCTTCTGGGGCTTACAAAAAGTTATAAATATTAATACAATAATTATTTTTACATCAATGAAATAGTTCATTTTGACATGAACACTGTACTAAACTAATATAACTGATAATGTAATCCTACACAAAGTTAAATGTCATGTTGTTGGAGCAAAATTTTTATTTATTTTGAGAATAATTTTAATCTTTCCATTAAATTATTAATCATCCAGCAAACTTGTTTCTTTAAAGTAGTGATCTCACTGTTCCTGTATGGTTGGATTTTTTTCACATCCTAATACATAATGTTGTAGTGTATGGGGGTCCCTAAGATGACACAATTGAAAAGGTTGACCCGCCCCTCCACTTATCTGCCAGTAATATTTGTATCCCAATTTTAGTCTCAACTCAAACTTGAGAACTACCTTAACTAAGTCGTCTAGAATGGGGGTAAATTTAGTGCGGTCGTTAAGTATATTCAACATTTTCTGAATGCAGGATGTTTTATTAAGTACAACAACCCCATTATCCTTGTCTGGTTTAGTGGTGATAATATTGTCGTTGGATGCTAAATTTTTAAATGCGAGAAATTCTTTCTTAGAAAGAACTTGTTTGGTGCTGAAAGAGTTGTATGAATAATAGGATCAAAACACTAAGTGGCGGAGAGAGTTATTGAAATAATGCAAACCCTTTGATACTGGATCATATAAACTGAGAGGAGACAATTTCTTACAAAGTGTCTCAAAACCAAGAACATGGTTAAAAAGTCTAATTTGCAGAGATTAAAAGCAAATTTCAGACCTTTAGATAAAGCAAATTGTTCTACTAGGGAGAGAGACAGATCTGAGTAATTGAAAAATCACCGTATTGGGGGATAGATTACCGTCGTGAACATAACCTAGTTTTCTAAATTTGTGGTACTGGACGAATTCAGTTCTAGATATCAGTTTGGAATTACAGTATTTACTAAATTCAATAAATTATACTTTAATTCCCGTAATACTATATCGAGCTTGTCACGGGTAAGATTAACTTTATATAAAATATTTGCTAAGAAAACAGGCGAATGATTTACAATGAACTGAAGGCTGACTGATATATGGAAACTAATTAGTGAGATGAAACTCCTTCAGTCAAGTGAGGTAAGTGTTCAATAAAAAAGAGTGTGAAACAAAAAGATTTGTTTAGAGAATGGACAGAAAACTGCATGACAAGATGGAATGTATACGGGATGATCAAGTCACTCGGAAAGGAACTGTTAGCAACACCTTTTACAAAGAAGATCAAATGGACAGTCTTTAAAAAATGTATTTCTAAAATAAATTTCCACCAGAGAAAATTTCAAATCAAAAGTCTCTAAGCATAATAAATAAAAAAGGTAGTTCATAATTCATACTTGCATGTGCCAAAGAAGAGATGTTGATGATGCGTGCAGGTTCAGAATGTGTGAGCAAGGGCAGCAGGAGGCAAGTCAGCAGAAAATGGCCAAAGTGATTGGTGCCCATCTGCATATCAAACCCATCTTCAGTTTTCATTTGTGGACACATCATAACGCCTGAAAATAAATACATTAAGATTAAAGGTGACTGAAGAAGATTTAAACTATAGGTATACGATCTGTACCGCACGTGGATATTGACCGGCTGCAAATATGGTTGATGTGTATGAGACGAGGCAATTATTTTACATCCATAAGTTGGAGGGGATTCGGAAATCTAATTGTTGAACAATAACAGTTTGAAGTTCCAGCTAACTCATGTTTGTAAAAAAAAATCATCTCCTTGACACCAATGTGCAATCGAGTTAACACTTCCTATGAACCAATACGTAAAGACCTCACTTTTCTCCAGTAATTTGGGTAAATTCTGGCCCTATACAAAAATGATAGCAAACATCACAGCAACATGTGACCATACTATCACAAATACTACCCCTGGGGCATCAACAGCATGTCTAAGACTGGGGCACCTACAATAGGTACTACCACTGGGGCATCAACAACAGGCACTCCCACTGGATCATCAACAACAGGTACTACCACTGGGGCATCAACAGCGGGAACTACCCCTGGGACATCAACAACAGGCACTCCCACTGGGTCATCAACAACAGGTACTACCACTGGGGCATCAACAGCGGGAACTACCCCTGGGGCATCAACAACAGGTACTGGCCACTGGAGCATCAACAACAGGTACTATCACCGGGGCATCAACAACAGGTACTATAACCAGGGCATCAACAACAGGTACTGGCCACTGGGGCACCAACAACAGGTACTATCACCGGGGCATCAACAACAGGTACTACCCCTGGGGCATCAACAGCAGGTACTATCACCGGGGCATCAACAACAGGTACTATCACCGGGGCATCAACAACAGGTACTATAACCAGGGCACCAACAACAGGTACTGGCCACTGGAGCATCAACAACAGGTACTATCACCGGGGCATCAACAACAGGTACTATAACCAGGGCATCAACAACAGGTACTACCCCTGGGGCATCAACAGCAGGTACTATCACCGGGGCATCAACAGCAGGTACTATCACCGGGGCATCAACAACAGGTACTATAACCAGGGCATCAACAACAGGTACTGGCCACTGGGGCACCAACAACAGGTAATATAACCAGGGCATCAACAACAGGTACTAACCCTGGGGCATCAACAGCAGGTACTAACCCTGGGGCATCAACAACAGGTGCTACAAACTGGGGCACCAATTACAGGCACTGCCGCTGAGGCATCAACAAGATATACTCCAACTAGGACATCAGCAACAGGTACTACCACTGGGGCATCACCAACAGGTACTACCCCCGGGGCATCAATAACAGACACTAGCATCGTGTCATCAACAACAGGTATTAGCACTGGGGGCATCAAATAATGGTACTAACACTGGGGCATCATCTACAGGCACTTCCAATGAGGCATCAGCAACAGGTATTACAGTTCCGGATGAAAGTTCTCGTTAGAGTCAAGGTGGAGGGTGCCAAGTCGGCTGCCCTTACTGGACGACGGGTCCGCTGTCCAGCCATTGCCCCCCACCCCCATCCTCCCTCCCTCCCTCCCTCCCTACACACACACACACACACACCCTCGCAGTTCAGCAATCGAGCTCTGATACTTCCATTTCTGAATTAGGATTAGGGAAGGATGTCATTGTTTTGTCAATAAATTTACGAAACAATTTACTCAATCAAGTTTTACATTATTTGACATAATAGCTTACAATACATGATTTCTAGATAATTATGACATAGTGCAGAGTGTGTTTTGGAGACTGGGGTTTGCAACGATACCGGAATCCCCAAGCTGTATTGTCCCTCAGAATGGTAGCCAGAAAACTAAACATGAATGTGAGGAATAATGTGGTTCATAAGATAATGCTTTATCACCCTCCGTGATAATGGCCTTATCATAGGGTCTACAGAATGTAACCTTGGCTTGATCCCTACAGTAAATGACATGATGGGAGTATGACTGGCTAATGAGCGACACAATTAATATAAAAGTGTGTCACAGCAAGAAGTAGGTCACAACACCGATTGATTAGCGTTTGATGGAAAAATAAGGTTAATATCGGTATAATACCAGTAAGTGATGTAGCCAAGCCTAGTTTTATTTTCTCAGGAACGGTGTTTGCTTTTTGCTTCCTGGTGTCGACATGATGGAAGTAGCCTTTCGTGGATGTATTCAAGTCCAGAATGGTGCCTCTGTTCTTGTATTCGATTTTTTTTTACGGGGATTAGCCCACCCGGGCACAGGTCACTGACTGTAATAGCCCCTGTCTCATCAACAGAAAGATTATGTAAATGGGTTAATTACCTTTGAATTATATACCATATTACCCCCTGTAACTTTCCACTGGCTATGAGTTGTCATGTTCACATCACGTGATTGGTAGCTTCCTTGAGGTGCGGCCAGTAAATGCTTTGATCAGCATACAGATTACAGATTGCTCACGAGGAGGCTAGTTTATTGGGCACCCCCTTACATGCTGTGCAAGGTGAAGCGTAGAAGCGTTTACAGTGCCCAACTGGGATGCATGCGGAGTTCATGCTTGCCTTTATGACTCATGCATTAAGGGCGTAAAAGCCTGAAGGGTCATGGTCTTTGTCAGCAAGTTACATAAAGTGACAGAATGATGAGTGTGTGTGGGGGGGGGGGGGGGGGGAATTCCCGGTACAATTTATCTGTTTATGACAAAGCGTGGCAGGTCCCTAATAATGCCAAGTGCCAGGCCTGTTACTAGGAGGGGGGATGTCTGGTCAGGGACGGAAGAGGTGTTGGTAACGGCTGGGGACCTGGAGGTCATAGGGCAAATGAGGATGTGGTGAAAGAGGGCGTGAGAGTCGGTGGTTCACAAAGTTTGCAAACAGTGCGGCCAGGCTCAGGGATGCCAATGTACTAGGCGTGGCGAAGTACAGTGGGGGTGGTGGAGGTGATATGGTGTGGTGGGGCAGGTACAGTAGGGGTGGAGGGAGGCACATAGGCATTGACAACATTGAGGGACACACCTTTTAGTGTCATTGTGATGGTGTGTGCGTCGACAAGCCGGTGGGGTACAGGTAGCCGGAGGTGGTGTCCTCAGGTCCCGGTAGCCCTGGTGGAGACAGCTCAGACACAGTAGCGGGCCCGGCTTGCGGTGGGTGGAGGACATGTTGAGGCACCAAGTGTCGTGAAGATGAGGCAGGACTTCACTCAGGGGCAGCAGGACACACCAGGGCAGGCCCGGTAGGCACTACACCAGTAGTGAAGGCCGCCGGCGGTGGAGTAGGCCGTGAGCAGGGGGGGCTCACAGGGGACCTACCAGCTTATGTCAAATCAGAAGAGAGGAGTGACTGGGTGGCAACAGATGGCAAGAGTAGGTCGGAGATGGTAGTACAGAGTGTAGCGAAGAGTTTTTCAATACGTATAGTAAATTATTGGAAGAGGGACACTAGCGTAGCTAGGGGGGGCGGGGGGGGGGGCGGTTCGCCCCGGGCGGCACTTTTGGGGGGCGGCACTTTTGGGTCTGCTCATCACCCATATCTGCAGCTACTGGAGACGTTAATCCATCCCTTTGTATCGGCGGCAAGTTAATCCTTGTCGTGTCTGACCTATCACCTGACCCACATCATCACGGCCACGTCATGAGCTACACCCTTGCTATGCGCCCCCCCCCCCCACACACACACACAACCTGTAACCTGTTGAGGATTAAGGAAACAACTTCAAACAAGTACGCCAGTGACCTCATGTGGTGTGGGTCAGGTGTTAGGTCAGACACGACGAGGATTAACTTGTTGCCGCCGATACAAAGGGAAGGATTAACGTCTCCAGTAGCTGCAAAACCATGCAGTGTTCTGGGGATAGTCATGGAGCGTCAGCGTCGACCCAAAAAGAAGAAACAAATGTTTGGTGAAGGATCACGAGATGCTGAATTGCCATACGACATTGAATTGAGGAGAGAAATGTTTTCTTCGCTGGACAGAGTGATCCAAGAAATAACTTTGAGATTTCAACAGCTTCATGAACTTGCTGAGAAATATGCCTTCCTTACCCCATTGAATCTTTTGGATGATAAATATGAGTGTCAAATAGATCACGATCACGACGACATTGATAAAGAGGAGTTCCTTGTTGAGAGAAAAAGACTTCAGCATTTTGTTGCTATTGCTGCTATAATTATTAAAGACAGAATACAGACGTGGAAAGAAGGCCCCCTTGAACTTTTGCAGTTTATTCAAAAGTATAACCTTGGGAAATCGGTTCCAAATATAGTAATAATGCTGAGGATTTTCCTCACAATTGCTGTTAGTGTTGCTACCTGTGAGAGGAGTTTTTCGAAACTAAAACTGATCAAGAATTACTTAAGATCTACTATGAGCACCTTGCGGTTGAGAAATCTTGCCATACTGTCTATAGAGCGACAATTGACAGATGAAATAGTTTTTGACAATGTCATTGAAGAATTTGCCAACAAAAAAACAAGAAAAGTTACTTTATAGAAAGTTGTAGTTTTCATTTCAGAAATAAAGATGGTCCTAATTTGTTACACTTTTTTTACTTTTTTCCCTATCCTATATGTCGTTTTTGCTTTTTGTTTAACTGTTACTTATAAAGTTTAAGTATGTTTGGTGTGCATTTAAAGCATACTATATATGAGTATGTGAAAGTACAGTAATATTATAATGGTACACAAACTATTTAATATATATATATATATATATATATATATATATATATATATATATATATATATATATATATATATTTCATTAGCCCAATAAAGCACGCGGACTTCTACATACAATCAACACCTCAACCCGCCAGGATTCGAACCCACGGCCCACAAGCCTATGACTATGACCGGGGAACGCTAACCGCTAGACCACCAAGATACTAAAAGCAGTCCTAGACTTTGTTATATTTCACACAAAGCCTGTTCAACGAGCTTATGGCGCCGTGAACCTCTAATGGGGACCACCCGTACCACTTAGGTGGTCAGAGTAACGTTTTACCAAATCCGGCTTCGAAACACGAGGATCCATATATATTTCATTAGCCCAATAAAGCACGCGGACTTCTACATACAATCAACACCTCAACCCGCCAGGATTCGAACCCACGGCCCACAAGCCTATGACTATGACCGGGGAACGCTAACCGCTAGACCACCAGGATACTAAAAGCAGTCCTAGACTTTGTTATATTTCACACAAAGCCTGTTCAACGAGCTTATGGCGCCGTGAACCTCTAATGGGGACCACCCGTACCACTTAGGTGGTCAGAGTAACGTTTTACCAAATCCGGCTTCGAAACACGAGGATCCATATATATTTCATTAGCCCAATAAAGCATGCGGATTTCTACATACAATCAACACCTCAACCCGCCAGGATTCGAACCCACGGCCCACAAGCCTATGACTATGACCGGGGAACGCTAACCGCTAGACCACCAGGATACTAAAAGCAGTCCTAGACTTTGTTATATTTCACACAAAGCCTGTTCAACGAGCTTATGGCGCCGTGAACCTCTAATGGGGACCACCCGTACCACTTAGGTGGTCAGAGTAACGTTTTACCAAATCCGGCTTCGAAACACGAGGATCCATATATATTTCATTAGCCCAATAAAGCACGCAGATTTCTACATACAATCAACACCTCAACCCGCCAGGATTCGAACCCACGGCCCACAAGCCTATGACTATGACCGGGGAACGCTAACCGCTAGACCACCAGGATACTAAAAGCAGTCCTAGACTTTGTTATATTTCACACAAAGCCTGTTCAACGAGCTTATGGCGCCGTGAACCTCTAATGGGGACCACCCGTACCACTTAGGTGGTCAGAGTAACGTTTTACCAAATCCGGCTTCGAAACACGAGGATCCATATATATTTCATTAGCCCAATAAAGCACGCGGACTTCTACATACAATCAACACCTCAACCCGCCAGGATTCGAACCCACGGCCCACAAGCCTATGACTATGACCGGGGAACGCTAACCGCTAGACCACCAGGATACTAAAAGCAGTCCTAGACTTTGTTATATTTCACACAAAGCTTTTAGTATCCTGGTGGTCTAGCGGTTAGCGTTCCCCGGTCATAGTCATAGGCTTGTGGGCCGTGGGTTCGAATCCTGGCGGGTTGAGGTGTTGATTGTATATATATATATATATATATATATAGAGTGAGTCACTGTGCAATATGTATTTTTTGTGGGGGCACGGGGGCACGGGGGGGGGGGGCGGCAAACTCAAGGGCCGCCCCGGGCGGCACACACTCTAGCTACGCCACTGAAGAGGGATATGATCTGTGTCATGTCACTGGCGGGGGGCTGTGGGGGGGGGGGGGGGCACCGGTGGGAGCATAAGGCCTGGCAGCTTCAAAGTACAGACAGGGAGGAGGCCCAGTAGTAGTTGAGTTAGGAGACGGCCGGGACTGCTATGTTGTAGCCAGGAGAGGCCAGGCAGAGGCAGGTGTTGTTGAAGAAGGCGTTGCTGGAGACAGAGGGTACACAGAGGGGTGTGGCCCGGAAGACTGGAGGGGGGCGTTGTGGTAGACTTGGCCTTTGGGGAGGCTTTTCCCCTGGGAGAGACGGGCGATTGAGGCATTGCCGTGAGTCAGCATTGTGTCGGCCTCCACAGTTACAACATCTGGGATCAACTACATAGCCCACACCACCCCTATTAAGGTGGTCTTTGATTTTCTGGGCACAGGCGGAGGAGGTATGGTTACGTGAACAGAAGCGACATCTGGGACGATTACGTTGGCAGCAGGCAGTGAAGTTGTGACCCCAATGAGAACAGAAAACATAAAATGAAGGCTCAGGATGATAGGCTTCTGCATACAGTGGGGTTAAGAGTGGGTGGGCACCCACAGTGGTTGGACAATGACAGCGGGTTGTGGAACTCTCCTTCGGTAATGGCGACGTATACTCAGTATACTAGAGTTAAAGTCAGGCGCATCTTCGATGTCAGTATATAAGGGGAAACGTTTCACTAGAATGTGGCAACATTCATCAGCGTCTACTGGCGGGGGGGGGGGGGGGGGGGGGCACCAGGACGACCCCGTCAAAGCCAAGAGTACTAAGTGTTTCATAGACCTCAGGAGTCTCACACTTGATAAAGTTCCGGTTCTTACCTTGTCGGCATTGAATGCTGAAACCGTGCTGTCAGCAGTACTTCAACATCCATTTAAAGCGTTCCTCTACAGTTTTCAGAGAGTCCTTCGGAAGTGCAGATTCAGCTTACTTGGCTGGTTGGCAGAGGGTTGGGTGATAGGGTTCGTGGCATTGGTGTTTCCACTTCGGTTAGTGTTTCCCATAGAAACATTACTGTCACTGTCATAATCACTGGGGTCTGACTCTTGAAGGGTGTTGGATTCAGTATAACTAGGCGAGTTGGTAATGGCATCCGTATCAGAGATGTCTGTGTCTGCGTCTATGTGAGAGCCTCTTCTGAGACGTTTATGTCGACCCCCCATGCTGGCAAAACTTGCCAGCTGAGGGGACCTTTGTGGGACGATAGGGAAGTCAAGAGCACACCTACATGGGCACGTCTGTTCCCTTATGTGGTCACGCCACGACTGTGGATCAGCATAGAGAAGCCGGCACCCTGGAGGCATTGCTACTTAACCCCTCACACAAGTAGGACGTGATTAACAGGTATATTTACATATCCTCCGTCCTTATCTTAACACTCATAGCTATAGTGAAAGTTACGGTTCATTTACACTCTGGAATTGTATCAATAGCATTTCCTAAATAAAAGGAGAAACAGACAATTGGGTTTCGCTACTAAAACCCAATATAATATAAATGTATCAGCCTAATTAACTTCTACATACTCTACAGTTAACTGGCTATTACATGACCCACTTCGGGGCCTGGGGGGCAAAATTGTAATAATAATAATAATAATAATAATTCAAAGTAAATATATATATATATATATATATATATATATATATATATATATATATATATATATATATATATATATAGTGATGAGGGATGATGTTATATATAGAATATGAAACGAAGCCCTCTTTTGTCATTGGCAACATGGATAAGAAATGTGAATACTGCGGTGCAAGGAAGTACAAAGGAGAATCTGCTGGACTGAGCTGCTCTCATGAGAAAGTACGACTGCCAAATTTGGAAAAACCACCAAAACCATTGAAGACTCTCATGCTGGGAACAACACCAGAGTCAAAACACTTCTTGGAAAATATATGGAAGTACAATTCATGCTTCCAGATGACATCCTTTGGAGCTACCAGAGTAGTTCGCGAGCACGGATACATGCCCACATTCAAAGTCCAGGGTCAAGTCTATCACAAAGCAGGATCCCTCTTACCACTGGAAGATGAGCAGGCAAAGGTCCTCCTAATCTACTTCATGGGAGATCATGAAAAGCAGACTACTATCAGATGTGGCAACATTCAAGGTGTCAGACATGACATTGTCCTATCTATCCAAGAAATGCTGCATGAGCGCAACACATATGTACAGTCATTTAAAAATGCCCTGGAAAACATGCCTTCTGACGAGGACAAAGTCAGGATCAAAGCAGACACCTTAATGCACTACTGTGGGCCAAGTGGAGCCTCCCGGAGGGTGGCGTCCTACGGTGGCCTAGCGAAAGAGCCGCCCGGAGGGCGGCGATTCCGCTAGTTAATTATTATTAATGTATGGATATTCCTTCTGCATAAGGGGATCACTGTGAATTTGGAGAGACTAGTTTGGGGTTTTCAGGGTTTTGTTTTATTGTTATTTACCCTTTCCATTTCCCATTTGGTGTTATCAACCTGAAATGCTCATGATTTTTCTCGAAGTGTTATTATTAGAGTAATGTCATCTGCATACATAACATCTTCGATTCGTATTCTAGTGTAGATGATATAAGTGGTAGGGGAGAGGACGCTGTTCTAAGGGCCCAACTTCAGTTTAACGTTTCTGCCGTCAAGAGTGTTGCAACCCAGCTTTTTGATGTTGGAGGTAGTCAGAGTTGGAGCTTTTTATGTTTTAGACCCTGCCAAATGCCTTCGCTACGTCTTGGAGAGTTACAGTAGGTTACATTGGCTACTACTTGATGTGGCTCTGGCTATGTTCTTACGTTCCAGGGCTATCGCTGTTGAGGTAAACTTCCCTTTCCTGATTCCAAATTGTCTGCAATTGATTCTGTTCGTCGTTTCCTGGTAAGGTACTTCGAGGAGAGAGATTTGTATGTAATTTAGTGGGTCGGTGGGATATTTTCCTTGTTTTGGGGTTAGGGTAATAATGGCCTCTTTGAATTTCGTTGGGAAGTATCCTGATGTCAGGCAAGCGTTCATCGTGTTTCTGTCTCTCCAAATGTAATTGAGGATCTCTTTGGTTATGCCCTTGTAGCCAGGAACTTTGTTTTTGGTGTTAGAGATTGCAGTATTGAGTTTGGTTAATGAGTTGTCCTCTCTCAGATCCTCCCACCTGATTTCAGGGGAATGCTGAGTGCTGTGTGTGTCTGGCCCTGGAATTCTTCAAGGATAAGCTCCTCGGTGGTACCATCAAATCCCCCGTTCTCTTTATTTGTGATTCAGGTGATGTTCTTTCACATATCCCTGAATATCTTTTCATTGTCTTGGTCGTCATAAATTGAATTGCCTGCGTGGTTTGTTACACATGGTGACTATTTGTGGCTGAAATCTTTCAGTCTCTTAACTCGACGCTAGAACTCTCCTGGGTCCTTTGTATGTGAGAGTTGTATTCTCCTGTGTATATTGCAACTTTCGATGTTCCAACCACGGCTATCTGTTGTAGCAGCTGGGATCGGCTTATGATGGCCTTGGGTTCTGGCATTTATCGTGGGTATGGAAGTGTTATGTTGTGTTTGAGAGTGGTAGCTTTTTGTCAGCTATGAGGCTAGCGAGGCCTCTTCCAACATTGTTGGCTGTCCCCTTACCGTCTAGTAGAAGATGCTTGGCGTTTAGATCCCCATTGATGTACTTAGGTTGGGTGGTGGTGCGATAGGAATCTGTAGAATTCCCGGTAAGGCAGGTAGTCCCTGCGTGGTGGGAAGTACTGTAGGTTGTGGCTTTAATGATTGGTCCTGTAGTCAGGTTGATTTGAATAGCGAGAGTGTCAGAGATGTACACTGTCGTTCGGCTCCTCTGACAGATTGAATTTATGGAGATTGTAACCAAATATTTTATTTTCCCCAGACGCCTTTTGTCCGTTAGGTCAACTTGGTTGTGCTGGCTGGACAAACTGAATTTGTTGGTTCGCCAGTGGAGGACGCTATGTTGTATTATTTTTAGTCTCTTGCGCATTGTGCTCCTGATTTCTTTGTTTTTTCTTTGTATTTTTCTTCTCTGTTTGTCCATTCGCTATCTTGTTAATCGCCTGATGGGTTGTCGTGAGGAAGCAGTTTGTGAGACTGGTTAGTGTGTAATGACATCGTGGATGGTCTGGTCGTATTTCCATTTTATTGTATCTTCAACCCCATCACGTGCACGGGCAGTGTTGATTTTATTTGTTGCGTAAATGCGCAAATTTAAATATTTTTCTGTTAAACCATCTTGGGTCTGAGAGATAGGTGCTGTCTCTGGTGTGTGTACTTGTGTATTACACTTTCAATTTCTGTTATCTCCACTGATTGTGTTGAAGTCAGGGTTTGTGAGTCAAGGCCGGTTGTTTCTAGATTGTTCAGTGCAGTTGTCTGATTCTCCTGTTCCCGATTGTGTGTGAGTGGGGGGAGGGGTGCTCCTAGTAGTGGCTTCGATTACGTTGTTTGGGGGTGGGGCATGAGGGGTAGTTTTACGTTGGGCAGATTGTTGAAGCCTAAGGAGTCATCACATATTGACTGGAAGCAGCCTGGGTTAACATCATTCATCGCAAGGACGTGCGTGATACACATGTGGGCTTTAAGGATGGCAGTCGTAATGATTGCAGGATCCGTAGAGACTGCAGGATCCGTAGAGACTGCAGGATCCGTAGAGACTGCAGGAACCGTAGTGACTGCAGGAGTTGTTGGATTGTTTTCTTCACTTATCAGATCAACTCCAGTGTAAAATGTGTATACGAGTATACTTATAAATGTAAAAAAATATATAACGAAGTGATAATCGTGATAACTTTCTCATATTACTTACTACCACCATGTTACGTGTACTATTCCAGATGATACTAAATATTACATAATACTTCCTTGAGATAAATGTTCAGTGTATATCAGGTGCCATTAAGAGAGCCCAGGCTCTTAATTGGCTCTGCCATGTCAATAATGTTATTATTATCCACTCTGTATGTTATTTTTTTTTTGCTAAATAAACTGTTTCAATATCAATATCAACGACGTCCTCATTTCAAAATATCTAAGGTCATTGATATTTTGTTGACCAAGAAAATGTGTCGAGGATTTCTTAAGGTAAAGCCATGATTGGGTCAGTGTGCCAGTTTTTGTTCATCTCATCAGCCAGTTATCTGAACGTGTGGCATGTCATTATTTCAGTGCCTTAAGCAGCGATGATATTATTTTCAGTGCCAGATATAACGAATCCTTTGGTGTCTTGCCTCAGCCAAGTAGAAAAACGAAAATCAAGTGCAATGTAATATATTAAGAGCCTCACTCTGTTGACTAATACCAAATTGAGCAGATTTGTGTTGAAAGTTAAGTTATTAAAATAAACGTTGTATCGCAAATCTGACGTGTCACAGTTTGCACAGGAAGCTACGCACTTCTGCTTCTTTTTTTTTTTATAATCAAAACCGTTATTTACTGACATTGTCGCCATATCATCAAGAATAACACTAAAGAATTTCAGTAGAGTATCGGTATTACTTGTGTTGTACCCAGCGAGTTCCATTACACCTCTGCACCACTGATGTTTTATGATGTGCTTCATGATCATTGCTAAATCTAGTTATTTCTGAATTTTTTCTTGGGGTTCCCAGTATACAGATCGTTCAAATACAGAAACATATCAATTACTAACTGGAATGCGCCTTGAAAACATCCTTCAACCTCAGTTGAAACCTGTATTTAAAATAATAAACAACCAAAAACCAACCTATTTAAAAATTTTGGTGCGTTACCAGACCTGTACGGCAACCAGGGATTAGGAGTGGGGTGAGGGGGGAGCTTTAGAGATGCAGTGCCAAGTTCCAAGATTTTGTAATCTCGCCATGTTGACTGACTAAATAAAACATTACATGACAACAAAAGCTGCCGATGAATAACATATCTAACACAGTACTTTACAGCTGCTGCAGAACAATGTTTAATCAGAAGCGCAATGATTTCTAATCCCTGTCAGTTTTGACTCGCAGTTAGGTACACTTTCTTCACATTCTACAAGGCGCACCCATTTTCTTTTTGTTCCTTATACACAGTAGTCATATTTCGGTAAAAAAAAATAAACGTCAATAATGACCTTCAGGGGATGTTGTGTTGTGGTTTGTGGCAGCACCAATCCACTTGACGCGTGACATAGGCTGGTGCTCAATATGCCTGTAACTCGCTTCCCTTGGCACGGGTAAAGAGTTAGGATTCATTAACGAAATTCCAGCTAGTTATCTATGTGTACTGTACTCACATGAAGGCTTTTGAAGGCGTGAAACAGATTCGGGGTGATCACTATAGGACTCACAAAAAAGTAAAGTAAATACCACACTAACTAACCTGCATTATTGATTAGCACATGGATCCGAGTTTCCTTGGTTTTGAGATCAGCAGCAAACTCACGGACTGATGTTAGCGATGCAAGATCCAGCTTCATAACCTCCAGCTGTCCTCCTGTCTGGCCTCTTATCTCTGTGGCCCTCTTCTCTGCTTCCTTCGTGTTTCTACACGCCATAATTATCTTAGCTCCTAAGAAGCAAATAGGAAAAAAAATAATATAATCATGCTGTAATTCTCCATCAATAATATTTCTTCTTATAGTAGTTAAATATAAACAATTACCTGGGGGTTGGTGAGTCAAAGCATATGGGTGCGATCTACAAGGTATACAGGCCGCGGCTGTATTTGAATGTTAGTATAGCCATACCACTTTGAAAACTTCGTTTCTCGTCCGATCAGCGAAGTTAAGCAAATTTGGGTCTGGTTAGTACTTGGATGTATAATCGCCTCGGAATACCAGATGCTGTTTGAATTTAAACAAAAGAGCCGTACTGGAAATAAGCAACTCGTAGCTTTGTCTATATTTTGGGGCAAATTGACTTAATATTAATTATTATATCCGATACATTCACCAGTACGAAAGATTTTCTGTCCAAAAGTTTAGGTAAGGATGAGATATTTTGAAGAACAAAAACATTTCTGAAAGAGTAGGGGAGGTCATATGAAAGATCATGTGAAACCTGTGTAGGGCATATTGGTGGCACACGTCGCTTTATAATGTTCCCAGGGGTGTATGAGCCGATTATACAGCACCCACTCCCAGCACAGCAGCGCCACGTGTAGGCCTATTCTGTTAGGTTCCTATGTAGTTTTCAACACACTTTTTACTTTTACTTTTATCCTTTTCGCCACTGATCGGCTTGTTAGCCGCTTGGGCGGTCGGTCACGTTTCTGTTACGCACTGTTGGCAAGAATTGGGCATGCACTGGCTCCTGAATGTATCTGAACCTGTGACGGCACCAAGTGCCGTCGTAACACTCTCTAGCAAATTGTTCCAAGAATTCAAAATTCTCACTCCGAAAAATTTGCCCTCTCAGTTTTCTGGGACTTGTGGCTTCTTCAACATTGAGTTGTGACCCTTTTTGAGGCAGACGTCAGCCAGCTCCAGGTATGTACACTAGACTGGGTGCTACCCAGTGGGTAGTGCCCTCTGAGATGTTTATACACTTCATTAAGGTCACCCTTTGTCCGTCTGTAGTATAAGCTAGGGAGATGCAGGTGTTCAAATCTCTCTGGATAACTGATGCACCGTAGTGCAGTCACCAGTCTGGTGGCCTTCCTTTGGACATTTTAAATCAATTGACAGTCTGTGAGGGTGTTATTGAGAGTGTGACTTACTCACACACTAGTTGGGACCATGGGACTTATAAGAAGTGAAATAAAAAATCAAATGGAGATAAGGTGTGGTACCGTATGAATAAACAAAAAACAAACATTAATTTACTATAAAATAAATATGAAATAAATTTATATGAACACAAACAAGTAATTTTTACCCGACAGTGAGACCTGAACTACTCCTTGGTTCGTTCGTTAGTTGGAACTGTTCTATTTGCACACGTAGGAATCTTAGTTCACAGACTGGCGTATTGTATCCGCTCCTTTTACTCTTGAACGTCAATACTAACTGCCGAATTGATTAACAATTGTTGGAATGACACTGGGTGTGTACCGACGACACAATACGGCGAGAGACAGCTCCCAGCCAGGCCACAATACCGGTCTCTGGGACAGTCACCTCTGCTCCAGCACACCAGTTAACTCTTTAGTAAAGTTGCCAGACAAAATACAGCGGGAACACCTTCCCTTCATACACGATTATCGAAGGCGACCGATGCTGCCTCAACCGCAGCTGCTACGTGACTCGTCCACACTTTAGCTAAGCATTCCCTTTCTATCACAGAATAGTTCCTTTCTGCACTATTTAGCTTTCGGCTAGTGTAAGCAACAGGCCACCGTTCTCCGTCCCATATTTGTAATAGCACTGCTCCTCTCCCCACTTATGATGCATCCGTCTGCGCCACAAAGTCCTTTTCTAAGTCCACTACATATTGACGATAATAACCTGTTAATCCTAAAATGATCGAACCTCCTTTTTAGTTTTGGGAATTTCCATTTTAATCATAGCTAATACTTTATCAGAAACTGGCTTTGACATACCTTCACCAATGATATGGCCTAAATATTCTACCGTAAATATGCCAATCTCACGTTTAGTAGTACGAGCTGTTAAACCTGCACTAGACAATATCTTTTAAACTTCCCAGGTTGAGGTATAAATCAAGATGTCAACAAAAGTCTCAACATTAACTTAATGCTGTGTTTTAACACGCTCGTGCGTCCTGGAACATCATTGAAAACCTGACATCGCTCTTCTGCTCTGCACTTAAATGGCCGTTTACTTTCACATCTACCTTTGTTTGCCTTCCATTAAAACTAGGAATTACTTCTATACTGCTATCCTCACCTTCGTCTTCCTCACAGGCAATTGCTACACTAGCCGCATCTACCACACTTGTTGAATTCCTTTTAGTCGCCTCAGCTTTGGGAAATACTGCTTCAGCATGTAAATTTGATATTTCCGCTCTGTACCGTTGACGTCTACCACATAATTCCACTTGTTAACATTCCTAACTACATCAAAAGGCCCTTGCCACTGCATTAGGAGCTTATTGTTCCTGGTTGGCAGTAAGATCAAAGCTTTCTGACCGACTGCAAGCTGTCTATCCTTGGCTTTGCGATCATAATACATTTGATAACTGTCACCTGCTCTCGCTAACTCTTCATGAGCTACCTTACAGTACATGCGTCTTGTAATCGCTCTCTCAGATTAATCAGGTAATCATACACCGCCCTAGAATTTTCTTCACCTTGCTCATTTCCTTCCCCATTCTCACACAAGTTTCTTCACAGACTGAGTGGTCCACGTACAGAGTGACCATAAATCAACTAGATTGGTGTACCTCTCTATAAGCAAACAAAGGGGGATTTAAATACCTAGGCCACTATTTAGGTTGCTTACGGCACATGCGCTTAAGCATCTTCATTAGTACTCCATTAAACCTTTCAGCAAAGCCATTACACATCGCATGGTACGGCGTCGTAGTTTGCCTTACCACAGATAATAACCTATGAAACTCACGCATCATGGCTGACCTAAACTGTGTTCCTCGATCACATAAAATTTCTTTGGGAATCCCTACCCTACTGGACACATTAAGCAGTGCCTCTGCCACACTCACGGTGTCGCAAGATCTGAGTGCTACGACCTCGGGATATCTGGTGACGAAGTTTACAATAGTGAGAATATACCGTGATCCGTAACTAGAGGGGTTCTAATGGTCCGACTAAGTCTACTGCCACCATCTGAAACGGCTCGTAAATAATCGACATCTTACTTAATTTTGCACGGGGAACTCTACCTATAGCAACTGTCCTTTGGCACTGGTCACCTGATCGACAATACAGTGTCACATCCGGCGACACTCCTGGCTAAACAAACTTACTCTGTATCCTTGCTAGTGTCATCTTACATCTTACTCTCCCAGCCAGCCTTTGCTGCACTGCCTGCTTCAGATGTTTGAACTTGAGTCTGTTACTTCGAACCTTTAGATTCATTCGTATCGATTTCATGTTCTGGTTGGTATTGAGACAGTTTCAAACATATGAAGCAAGCAGTGCAGCAAAAGCTGGCTGGGAGAGTTAACGAACTTTTGGGTGAGACTGTACCAGCAACCCTCACACACCTTTAATTAAACTCATCGACCAACTCGAACCTAACCCGAAACACTAACTAAACCCAAATGAACTACCACCAAACCAACGAAGCCTTAAAGTTGCTACTCGTCCTGACACAGCCCCTAGCAACTCACTCTTGAAGATCGTTACGAAGAATTAGAACTCTAGATATCTGAATAAACTTCTTATAAGACCTACTATTGTATTTCCACGCAAACCTGACGCGTAAACCACGCCCCTCTTTTAAAAAAATAGCTGATTGGTTCATAGAAAATGTTCGTGTAGCTGTCCACTTATTCAAACTAAATATGTTCACAATTGCTAAGCAGACCTGTTATTCTCTAAAATTATGTTAAATATCTGGACTATAAAAATGCAAATGATTTTAAGGAATTAGCAGTTTGTACAGTTGGATATAACCCAAATCATTTTATATAACTGATAAAACTCGATATAAATACGCGCAGTCCGGGGGAGGTAAAACGCTCAGGGGAACAGCCACTGGACTTCTAGGTACTGTATATATTGTCGATATTATCACCCTGTTCCAGAATTTAAGTACAAACATCCATTACCTTGAGAAAGTGAGTTAAGCAGGAGTGTCCCGGCATAAAACCGTGTTGGTAGTCCTTTACAGGCTCTTAAGGGGCTCAGGAAGCTCGTTGCACAACTAACTCTCTCAGCACTCCGGATTGCACCATATCAGGGCCGGGACTCTTATGAAACTTTAGCCTTGACAATTATTTCTTATACCCTCTTATGAGAAAACAATGTTGGTCACCGAGGAATAGAATTTGTCAACGCCTCCGTCTTGTTCTGGTCAGAATCTGCATAACTAGGATGTTCAAGCCTCAGATCCGATACATCTACGCGTTTTTACTTTCGATTTTGCGTAACGGTAACAAACCTTTGGGTTTGACTTGACCTTGCTTGCAATCCGCCTCTGGAACTCTTTTTCAGCCCTTCTACACTCTGACTTTGCTTGGTTCCCCATGTTCTGCTCATCATATGTTCTAATCCACGTCTCGAATTTCTGAGTTTTTTCTTAACTTTGTCAACTGCCGCATGGTTAGGTGTAACGATCTCCTTGTATTACTGGAGGCACTGAGTTTGGTGTTGGGTATATATTTATCGATCAAATGGTTCACTTAACTGGCTATGATATTCGGCGTAGTGTCTGCGTTCTTATATCTTACTAAGTGAGTCAGGTTAGTGAATACCCTAATCCCCTCTCTCATCCCGTCATACTTACCTCTGTAAAGTCATATTTGATCCTTGGCCTGCCTTTCTCATGAACTATGTAACAGTTAAATCAGGACAGCGTTACGTGGTAACTGGTGCCAACGGGGCTTTAAGGTCTTTCCTAGCATAGATAACCTACACCCCTCTTGCAAGTTGCTTGAAAAAGGTCTGTAAATAATTCATATCCGTCTATATTAAACTCACATTCCTCCGGGTCGATTCTCCTGTTCTTGTGCAACAATCCTACAGCTTCTTCTATATCGGGTTGATGTATCTTGAGTAGGGTTTCAAACTCCGCTCTCTTATCACAGAACGTGTTAGTATTAGTGACTCCGGCCTCCATCCATTCTCAGCAGCTGTCTCGTTTACTAAATTCATTGTATTTTGTAGGGTGTGGCCGGAGATGACATTGTTCATATGGCGCCCGCCTCCTCCTGGGTGGAAGGTAGAGCGGGTGGGGGGGGGTGTCCCCTTGTATCCTGGTTCTGTATTGGTGCACTTACAACCCACTACTTTCCCCTTGTATATAACCAATTCACGTCCGTTCTCGCTTCTCTTCGAATCCTCCCTCCTCTGATTCAAGAGCTTTAGTAGTTCTTTATGCTGTTCCCTCTGCCTTACCGTGCGATTTAGGTATATAAATATACCGGGGAATGCTTCGCTCCTTGCTAATTTTTTTTGCTTGCCTAATAACTTCCCATTTCTTATCCTCACTCACTAGGGTAATCCTGAGGGGGTGGGGCTCTCTCTCCTTCCTTTGTCCTAGCCTTCTCACTTCTTGAGGGGGAGCTGACAAGTTCAGAGCCTAATCTCAAATATTCTGAAACTTCGTCTTATCGTGTGTTTTTCTACTTTCAGCTTCCTCCTCACTAACTCTCAGGGACTCCAAACACTATTATGTTGTTCCTGCGCTCGAATCGTTCCCGTTGTTCCTCCTCTCCCACATCAATAGGTCTACTACTTGTCATCTTTTCAACACACTTCTGCAGAGTCCCTAGCCGCTGAAGGACCTGTTCGGATCCTGTATTACTCTCCGTCACCTTCTGTGACCCTGCTACAACCTGAGCCTTGCTCTTCTTAACTCCTTACTTTATTCTAACCAACAATAATCCAGCTTCATTTATTGTCATCTCTGTTTCTCTTTCCCTTATGATCTGCAATAACCTCGTGTACTTTGGCTATACAGTCAAGGCAATACCAGCAACAACCTCTATACTTTACTGCACTCAGTATCGTCCTAAAAGCTGTAAAGTTCTAACCCTGACAATCCATCCTAGACGCTCCCTTGCAGTAATTGCATGTCAGCCAACTTCCTGGTGACGCTGGGGTTTTAACCTCTGGTTCCCTACGCCTATGGATGTATTTTCACGAACTTGATAGCTGTCGCCGTTGGCAATCCTGTGGGAGTGGGGGGGGGGGGGTAGCTAACTGGAGGGGGATGTGCAGAGTGAGCGTTTTATATCGAACATGTTTAGTTTATATATACAGGACACATGAAAGAAGGAAGAGGTAGACAATGAGAGTATGGCGGGGTGAAAGTAGGCCACAATAGGCCCGACGGCCAGTTAGAGATAGTCTGGATAAAGAACTCCATACATGCAGCATGGTCAACATTGATCTTGACCGCTTTCAATTGTCTAACTTTAAAGTTCTGTACCCATTTACAGCTGGGGGACTAAGAGCGCCCAGTTAAAGCTTGGAGGCGATCGCTGTATCCACTCCGTCGAAACACCCCGTAGGACAGGTTGTTATCTTGTAACTATTTATTGCATTAAACAATCTTCACTTAGGTTATGGGGTTCAGTTTTGGTCACCTTACTATAGATGGATATTGATTCTCTTGAAAGCAATCAGAAAAGGATAACAACGTTAATACCAGGCATTAGGTACCTTGAGTATAAAAATATATTTAGAAAACTGAATTTGCATTGTCTTGAGAGATGTACAGCGAGGGGAGAAATGATCGAAGTGTATCAATGGAAGATAGGGTTATTTAAAGGTGATATAACTAAAATAATTAAATTATCAAATCAGGAGCGAACACGTAGTAGTGGTTTTATATTAGACATTTAGATTTTGACGGGAACCAGGTAAATACCGATTCGGACATAAGCGTTGTGGACGAGTAGAACAAGTTAGCAAACACCATCAATAAATCGAACACGTTAGAAACCTTCAAATACAGAGTGGGCAGATATACGAGTGATAAGAGTTAGGTGTAAACAGGGCAGCCTTGTATGAGCCAATAGACCTATTGCAGTTTAGTTTATTATTAAGTTCTTAAAGTCTCTAATACCACACACGGCACATTAAATAGGTCCAGACAGAAATCGTCTGATGAATGTAGTCGTTGATCTCTAGTCATCACGTACCGATAACCTCCAAAATAAAGTATTAAAAAAAAAAAAAGGTAAAGGCAAAGGCGAACTTCCTCGAGTCATAAGCCATTGTTTCGAAAACCAGTTGGGGCAGTAGACTCAGTTTCTTGATAAATCAGGCAATTTACCAAAGTAACAGAGAATAATTAGAGACTAAAAAGACAAATGGCCATTCAGTTAATCTGCCATACACTTAACAGGACATTCCTCGTAATGATGTTATGTCACAGTCTACAGTTGCCACCCTGCACGATGATCGGAGGGATCCTGAACGTCTTGGTCTCATTCTTCACCAAAAACTTATGGTTTGGGTAGATCTTCCTCCAAGCCAACTGAAGTTCAAAATGAAGAGACTCCACTCCTGTGTTGAACATATATCTTACAACCCCTCCTTCCTCACCCAAAAGCGACAAGGAAGTCTTTATGGGTAGAATTGAAGGACTACAGTATATTCCACGTATGCCTTGGTGAATGAAAGAGATCTAACACAAGAACCATTTCGTTTGCAATTATGATGAAAGGTCCACCCGGAGGATGAAAAACCTGAGTATTTTTGTAATTGTAGTTTTGGAATCATCAATACCAAGCTATATATCAACAAAGCTTCTCGAAAGGCATTCTTGTAAGAAACGATGGTATTGGATATTTTCCAGAGTTATGGAAGAGAAGAGAGAAGAAAACGAATATTCCATCACAATAAAGACCTCTTTTCTCTCCAGGAAGACCGAGATCTTCACCTAACACAGATCGTTGGTGTGACAGAGGGATGGGTGGTGTGAGTAAGATACTGAGGGTGTGACTGAAGGATGGTTGGTGTGACTAAAGAATGGGTAGTGTGACTAAGGCATGGTTGGTGTGATTAAAGCATGGGAGGTGTGAAAAAATCATGTGTGGGTGAGTAGAGCATGGGTGGTGTGACTAAGGCACTGAGGATGTGACTGATGCATGGTGGGTGTGACTACGGCATGGGTGGTGTGATTAAGGGACTGAGGGTGTGACTGAGACATGGGTAGCATGACAGAGGGATGGGTGGTGTGACTGAGGGATGGTTGGTGTGACTGAGGGATCATTGGTGTGACTCAGACATGGGATGGGTGGTGTGTCTAAGCTACCGAGGGTGTGACTGAGGGATTGTTGGTGTGACTGAAGGATGGTTGGTGTGACTGAGGGATGGTTGGTGTGATTGATGCATGGTTGGTGTGACTGAGGGATGGTTGGTATGGCTGAGGGATGGGTGGTGTGGCTATGGTATTGAGGGTGTGACTGAGGGATGGTTGGTTTGACTAAGGGATTTTTGGTGTGACTGAGGGGTGGGTGGTGTGACTAAGGTACTGAGGGTGTGACTGATGCATGTGTGGCGTGACTATGGTACTGAAGGTGTGTCGGATGCATGAGTGCTGTCACTAAGGTACTGAGGGTGTGACTGATGCATGGGTGGTGTGACTGAGGGATGGGTGTGTGACTAGGGTACTGAGGGTGTGACTGATGCATGTGTGGCGTGACTACGGCATGGGTGTGTGACTAGGGTACTGAGGGTGTGACTGATGCATGTGTGGCGTGACTACGGCATGGGTGTGTGACTAGGGTACTGAGGGTGTGACTGATGCATGTGTGGCGTGACTACGGCATGGGTGTGTGACTAGGGTACTGAGGGTGTGACTGATGCATGAGTGCTGTCACTAAGGTACTGAGGGTGTGACTGATGCATGGGTGGTGTGACTGGGGGATGGTTGGTGTGACTGAGGGATGGTTGGTGTGACTGGGGGATGGTTGGTGTGACTGAGGGGTGGGTGGTGTGACTGAGGGGTGGGTGGTGTGACTGAGGGGTGGGTGGTGTGAGTGAGGGGTGGGTGGTGTGACTGAGGGATGGTTGGTGTGACTGTCGGGATGGTTGGTGTGACTGAGGGGTGGGTGGTGTGACTGAGGGGTGGGTGGTGTGACTGAGGGATGGTTGGTGTGACTGAGGGGTGGGTGGTGTGACTGAGGGATGGTTGGTGTGACTGAGGGATGGTTGGTGTGACTGAGGGATGGTTGGTGTGACTGTCGGGATGGTTGGTGTGACTGAGGGGTGGGTGGTGTGACTGAGGGGTGGGTGGTGTGACTGTCGGGATGGTTGGTGTGACTGAGGGGTGGGTGGTGTGAGTGAGGGGTGGGTGGTGTGACTGAGGGGTGGGTGGTGTGACTGAGGGGTGGGTGGTGTGAGTGAGGGGTGGGTGGTGTGACTGAGGGGTGGGTGGTGTGACTGAGGGGTGGGTGGTGTGACTGAGGGATGGTTGGTGTGACTGAGGGATGGTTGGTGTGACTGAGGGATGGGTGGTGTGACTGAGGGATGGTTGGTGTGACTGAGGGATGGTTGGTGTGACTGAGGGGTGGGTGGTGTGACTGAGGGGTGGGTGGTGTGACTGAGGGGTGGGTGGTGTGACTGAGGGGTGGGTGGTGTGACTAAGATACTGAGGGTGTGCTGATGCATGGGTGGTGTGAGTACGGCATGGGTGGTGTGAGTACGGCATGGGTGGTGTGACTGATGCATGGGTGGTGTGACTACGGCATGGGTGGTGTGACTTAGATACTGAGGGAGTGACCGAAGGATGGGTGGTGTGACTAAGAGATGGATGGTATGGTTGAGGGAAGGGTGGTGTGACTGAGGGACGGGTGGTGTGACTGATGCATGGTTGGTGTGACTACGGCATGGGTAGTGTGACTAAGACACTGAGGGTGTGACTGAAGAATGGTTGGTGTGACTGAGGGATGGGTGGTGTGACTAAGGCATGGGTGCAGGTGTGACTAAGAGATGGACGGTATGGTTGAGGTATGGGTGGTGTGACTAAGACACTAAGGGTGTGACTGAAGAATGGTTGGTGTGACTGAGGGATGGGTGGTGTGACTAAGCTACTGAGTGTGTGACTGATGCATGGTGGGTGTGACCAAAACATGGTTGGTGTGACTGAGGGATGGGTGAGGTGACTAAGGTACTGAGGGTGTGACTGATGCATGAAGGGTGTGACCAAAACATGGTTGGTGTGACTGAGGGATGGGTGGTGTGACTGAGGGATTGTTGGTGTGACTTAGAGATGGGTGGTGTGACTACGGCATGGGTGGTGTGACTAAGAGATGGATGGTATGGTTGAGGGAAGGGTGGTGCGACTGAGGGACGGGTGGTGTGACTAAGATACTGAGGGTGTGACTGATGGATGGGTGGTGTGACTACGGCATGGGTGGTGTGACTAAGAGATGGATGGTATGGTTGAGGGAAGGGTGGTGCGACTGAGGGACGGGTGGTGTGACTAAGATACTGAGGGTGTGACTGATGGATGGGTGGTGTGACTACGGCATGGGTGGTGTGAGTAAGAGATGGATAGTATGGTTGAGGGATGGGTGTTGTGACTGAGGGATGGTTGGTGTGACTACGGCATGGGTGGTGTGACTAAAAGATGGGTGGTATGGTTGAGGGAAGGGTGGTGTGACTGAGGGACGGGTGGTGTGACTAAGAGATGGATGGTATGGTTGAGGGAATGGTGGTGTTTTGCATAACCTGCATCTTACCCTTCAATTACTTTGTATGGCTACTACAATATACCATAATGAACAAAAATAATCGAAATGACATTGAATGCAAGCCGGTAAAAGAATATTTTTTTTAATGTTTCGGGTGTGCTTGTAGACGAATTTGAGTTTAATAGCACTTTGAAAGAGTTATTTTGAAAGTTGATGCTGCTTCCCCTCTCTTAAAATTAGCTTACTTTCACATTTACATAACAGTTTGTATGAGGGGAAAAATACTCGAGTTTTTTCAACCAAGTCGCAAGTAAATTCAAGTTGCAAGTAAAGAAGAGACAAATCTCGAGTCATGCCGCAATACATCCGAGTCCAAAGCCGGACTCAAATTCGAGCAGCAGACTCGAGTTCCCATCGTTGGTGCTAAGCTTAAATGAAAATTAATGAATGTAAATGTACGAAGTTTTATGTAAGACGACACATCAATTAACGTGATTTTACATAGAATAAAGGCAAAGAAATATATGTCGTTATATATATTTAAGATATTAATGACAATAAAGTTTCTGTGGTAGGAATCAATAGGTGCTAAAGTACTATATTAATTGTATATAAGTACACTGTGTCTATTACAATACGTCGAACTTGTCATGGAATCCTGTCGATTGGATTGCTTTCTCCACCGATGCTCAACTGTTCTCTATTTCATATTGATATGATTAGATCCACTGCCCTTTCTAAGGGAAAAAGCGTGTGTTTTAATGTTACCTGATATTACATAAACTTACTTTTTGAAAAGCTTCGCCTATGAATATATTTGAAAAACATTTGCATTTGAATATGAATTAAATCCTACCTCTGTTGCTCAGGTCACGTGCAGTTTCAAGCCCAATGCCAACATTACAGCCAGTGATGACAACAACATGTCCGTCCAACCGTCGAGTAGAAGTACATATCCCACCAGCCAGGGCGCGGCGGACCAGCAGGATGATGGCCATGTGGGTCAGCATACAGGAGAGGCTGTGATCCCTCAGTATATCAACAAAATACACTGAAAAGAAACAAATAAATTTGAGACGAATACCTAATGAGAGTACTGTACACAGTGTCGCGGGGTAGAATCTGATATACTATAGGACTAGGTGTGTGTGTGTGTGTGTGTGTGTGTGTATCTGCTCTGGGCAGCCGAAACGGCACAATCGTTTTTCATCAAACTTGGTGGAAAAATCGCAAAATATTCGTACACTGGAACAAACATTGGTCCCATATCGATGGTTTCTTTAGGAAGCCATTACGTAACCATTTTATTTACGCTGGAAAACGATGCAAGTGTAAGGACTTCGCGCACCCTCATTCGCTGGACGCTGTCAGCCCACGATTGCAGTTGATTGCAGTTATCGTATGGCTCCCTCCTCCTCCCCCCACGTTTTTTCTTAATCTACTTTTTTTTAATGTTGTTTGCCTTAGTAAAGGAAGGAACACGAGTAAATAGAAGAATAAAGAAGGGAAACAAAAAATAGTTAGAGATAACAGGTGGGGGGGAAGCTGAGTTTCATCATGCGTCTGGATGCACAGTTTCAACGTTACCAGACAACCTTACAGCTACAGTGTATACTTATTCATGTGGGTGGAAAAGGAGAAGAGATAAAAAGATAATAACAGGAATGCATGGAGAAGATGACTACAATAGACACAGGGTGAATACAGACAGTGAAACAGACAGAAGGTTGACAAATATCGACAGATTCATACATGCACAAATAGACAATATGGCAACTAACAGGACAGACAGACAGCTGACTGACTGGTTCACATGATGACTATGATGACTTAACACAGGTGACTTAAGCAGATGGTGACTAATCCAACCAGAATCAAGGTCACTTCTCTTCATAATATAATTTATCTCGGAATGATCATCTGTGATACATAATTTTATTTATGATTTTAACTTCTCCTTATGGCGAATATTTCTTTAACTAAATATTCTAGCCTTTATTTTATTCCATCTTATAGTATATTAGATACTGTAAGTATCACGACCACGACCATGATTATAACAACCACGACAAAGAATATAACAACCACAACCATGATTATAACAACCACAACCATGATTATAACAACCACAACCATGATTATAACAACCACAACCATGATTATAACAACCACGACCATGATTATAACAACCACGACCATGTAAATAACAACCACGACCATGATTAAACAACCACGACCAAAATTATAACAACCACGACCATGATTCTAACAACCACGACCAAGAACATAACAACCACGACCATGATTATAACACTCACGACCGTGATTATAACATACACGACTATGATGATAACCACGATTATGATTATAACAACCACGAATATGATTATAACACTCACGACCATGATTATAACACTCACGACCATGATTATAACATACATGACTATGATGATAACCACGATTATGATTATAACAACCACGACCATGATTATAACACTCACGACCATGATTATAACATACACGACTATGATGATAACCACGACTATGATTATAACAACCACGAATATGATTATAACAACCACGACCATGATTATAACATTCACGACCATGATTATAACCACGACAATGATTACAACAACCACGACTATGATCATAACCACGACTATGATTATAACAACCACGAATATGATCATAACCACGACCATGATTATAACACTCACGACCATGATTATAACATACACGACTATGATGATAACCACGACTATGATTATAACAACCACGAATATGATTATAACAACCACGACCATGATTATAACACTCACGACCATGATTATAACATACATGACTATGATGATAACCACGATTATGATTATAACAACCACGACCATGATTATAACATTCACGACCATGATTATAACACACGACCATGATTATAACAACCACGACAATGATTACAACAACCACGACTATGATCATAACCACGACTATGATTATAACAACCACGACCATGATTATAACAACCACGACCATGATTATAACAACCACGACCATTTGGAAAACGATGTCGCTGTACGCTGAATGGTGGTTGCGCGCTAGCCAAGCACGAGCGTTCGAACTTTCTCGCCTTGGTAAACTGCACCACCGGACTTGCCCTTTGGCATGAAGGGCCCACGATCACTTGTTCAATGTTCATTATAACTATACGTAATATTAAGATTTACATAAATACACACAAATAAGAAAAGTTATACAATGTTAAAGGAATCACTGTAAACATGAGAAAATAGATAAAAACTGAGATTGTCTTCAATTGGAGCAGTGCGCGTATCACTTAGAAAAATCACTCGCCAGGAAAGTGTCGTGTCTTAGTATAAAGAATAACTAGAAAAGTACACAGGTAGGACACACAATTGTTACACTAAGTCGTATTTAAGGCTGGTACGTCCTTAGACCTAAGAGAAATACACGTAGGTGACTTAGAATAAGTTAACTGGGCCGTGATGTGACTGGAGATGCGCCGGAGAGCAACCATCACAGGTTGACACATTGAGGAAAGTAGATGGCGTAAGCTGGAAGTATGGAGTGGATTCAATCAAGTGCGTCCCGAGAATTAATATAGTTGTTTTTTTAAGATTTGTAGGAATATTACCTACACGGACCTTAAGCTAAAATGCTGGTCCGCCCACTGCTGGGATAAAACACCAGCATCTTTTTAATTTACCTGGGTTGGTGGAATGGAGTCATATGGTCTCTGCTCAATGCATCCTCCATGAAATGTATTGCTGAAGTGTGACTTGTACTGAAGCATGTCCCGTCATATCATCCCAGCGGCCTTGGCCAGATGGATATCGTCATCATATTTGCTTGCTTGTGCCAGGATTGAGCCAGCATCCTTCTCAAAGGCCAGTAGGATATCTCTTCCTTGGTGATGAGTTTGCAGCTGGGGGATGTGAAAAAGCAGCTGGTCCTTCAGTCGAGTAGCATGAACATCGGGCGATCCAACACCCAGCTCCTCAAGTCTTTATCTGTAGAATGTGACCAGGTCAGCAAGTCTGAAAATGGGTGGTTCAGTACCTTCCCTAGAAGCTTTCATCCTAGTGATGTAAGTGACCAGTCCTTGTTCGGATGAAGCTCTTGTGCTTCTTCTTGCTCATAAGAACATAAGAACATAAGGAGTCTCTGACGTTTGTCTTGAATACCCACAAATGTTCTATACCACTGAAGGTATACACAAACACTTGTTATCTTAAAAGTAGGTTCTATTCTCGTACGGGAGATATATAAATACAGAGGGGACCCAGAAGCTCGCGTCCGCACCACAAGGACTCTGTTTTCACTCTCTCTCTATCTATGTATTACTGCGCGCTGGCCTGTACAGATGCCAGCATTCACAAGCTGAATACATAAAGTATAAATATGATAATTTATATACATAATATGGTGCACAATAAATGGGAATATTACATAGAATTAATACATGTTCTGTAATACTTTACTATACATAATTAATGGAGTAATATAAGAGTAATATAATAATACACAGCTTAAGGTACTACTTCGTGTCCATATTATACACCTCTCTCCCCCCTATACGCTCATAGTTTCATCTTGAGCGGACCTTTTGTTTCTGAGTCGCTCGGACCTGCGGAGTACTGGGGCAGAAACACAAGGTGGGGATGGATTTACTTTAGAGACATCAACATTAGGGGACTCAACTGGGGAAGGGTCAACACTAGGCAGCTCCACAGGTCGGAGGAAACGACAGTTCCTCCACCATACTCTACCACTAGGAAGACGCACTTGGTAGTCCCTGGACCGGCCAATACCCATAACAACCCCAACCTTGTCCCAGCGGTGAGATACCGGATCTTGAATCCTGATCTGCTGGTCGATACTCAACCTGGGAAGGGGGCGGGCATGACAATCGTACCGAGCAGCGACATCTGCGGCTCGTTCTGCTGCACGGTGGTCACATTCCTCAGTCTTGGCCTGTCACTCTTGAGAAAAAGACTTCGGGTGGGCAGGAACACAAGACCTGAGATGATGTCCGTATAGAACCTGGGCTGGGGAGCGTCTTGTGAAGTTCGGGGTGTTGCGTAACTCCAACAAACCTCGATCGAAGTCCTCGCAGTCGATATTTCCTGAGGGTGACACCTTAAGGATCAGGTGTTTCACAGTCTTGACTGCGGCTTCAGGGTGTCCATTCGCCTGGGGGTAGTGGGGCGAGGTCACGACATGACGGACTCCCCAATGGTCCATGAAGTCCCGGAACTCGTGGTTGGTGAACTGGGGTCCTCCATCAGTCCTGAGACGGAGGGGAACACCAACTTCTCTGAAGTAATGCCTGAAATTCCGAATGGTAGCAGTAGCCGTTGCATCACTACCACAGGGGACGACAACAGGCCATCCAGACAGTCGGTCGGCAATGACGAGGAAGGACTTCCCTGCCACTGCAAAGAAATCGGCCGACACAGACTCGAAGGGTCTTGAAGGGTTGTCGTCGCACATTAAAGGTTCCTCTTGCTGGCTAGGTTGCAGAATCTGGCATGGTTCACAGGCACGGACGGTACTTGCAATGTCCGCGTCGATTCCGGGCCAAAATACAGTCTGCTTCGCCCGTCGCTTGGTGGCCTCCACTCCTCGATGGCTGTCGTGAAGGCGGGTCAAGGTACGGCGGCATAGGGCAGCAGGAATGACTACTCATAGACCATAAAAGACGAGGTCTCCATCACAATAGAGGTCCTCGCGTATCTTCCAGTACGGGAGTAGCGATTCATGAAGGTCGTATCGGTTAGATGGAAATCCCTGAGACACACAGTCGACGAGCAGGATGTAGGAAGGGTCGGCCCGGGCTGCGGTGCGGAGATCTTCAAGGGTCTTGTCTGCATCCGGTGCTGTAGACTCTTCTGATGTGAAGACGGCCTTCAATGAAACTACTGACTTGAGGGATGCAGCAGCTGTAGAACACAACATCTCGTCCTCTGGGGCGGGGCGCGGGACAGGGCATCCGGGATGCACAACAGCTTACCCGCACGCCACACAGCCGTGAAGAGATATGGCGAGAGCTTCTCTTTCAGACGTTGAAGGCGAGGATTTTCTACTGCATCCAAAGAGTAGTGATTGATCATAGGTATAAGAGGGCGATGATCCGTGAAGAGGGTGAAGTGCTGAAGTCCTATCAGGTAGAAGCGGCACTTCGCCATCACCCAGACAACAGCCAACATCTCCAGCTCAATCGTGGCATATCGGGTCTCAGCGTCGGTCAGGAACCGGGATCCACACTGAATTAACAGGAGTTGTCCACCGCCATGGTCCTGCAGAAGGGCATTGTTAGGTTCCGAATAATAAGTTCTACATACAGGAGAGAACACAAACACCTGTATAGTTTTGTAGGTTCGGTTTACTGGATAAGAGTATGTGCACAGAGGAGAGCAGCGGTCTCCCTGGCTAGGCTCCTTGTCAACTGCTATAGGCGACGTATGGCAAGTGATACATTAGCAGCTTCCATACGTCGCCAGGCACATTAATTAAGCATGTGGGATATGGTAATAACATTGCCACACGCTGCTAGCTAGGCTGAATAGATAATAGATAAATGGAGCACATACATAATATACATACATGATATATAATCCAGCATACATAATATACATACAGGCATAACCAACGCGGTAGAGTCTGGAGGCGTCAGTCTGGAGGACGGTGGGTAGGGCTGGGTCATAACAGGCGAGGACAGGTGGACTCAAGAGGGCCTGCTTGACTCGCTGGAAGGCCTCTTGATGATCTGGGGTCTACAGGACTGTCCTCCTGGGGCTCAGCAGAGGGCGTAACGGCTGGGCTGCAGCGGAGATGTCAGGTGTAAATTCAGCCAGCTGATTGACCAGACCCAGAAAAGAACGGAAGTCTGTCAGGTTGGCAGGGGTTGGAAAATCCCTGATTCCACTTACTTTCTCCGGGTCAGCTGCGATGCCTGATGCTGAGAGAGTGTACCCACAGAAGTTCACTGATGGAGCGGCGACTAAAAACTTGTCAGCGTTGAGGGTAATCCCGTACTTTCGACATCTGGTGAGAACTTCGTATATTCGGGAGAGGTGGGCACAGTAGTCTTCGTCATGGAGTAAGATATCATCAACCACCTTGACACAATTCGTGACTCCTTGAAGGGCCGCGTCACCACGTTGACAGAATGCATCGCCCGTAGCGGCAAATCCCATGGGGCCTCTGCAATACTGATATCTTCCATATGGTGTGATGAATGTGGTCAAATGTTGGTCTTCTTCAGCCAACTCGATCTGCCAATAACCACATAAGGCGTCCATAGTTGTAAAAAACTTCGCCTTCGGGTCCACATTTCGAACAGTTGCGAAGGGTGTGGGTGAAGGGTGGGCTGGACGGGAAACTTGCTGGTTAAGTTTTGACGGATCGGTGGTGATCCGTACTCCACCACGAGGTTTGGCGACGGGGACGAGAGGGTGGCACCAAGGTGAAGGTTCGTCTCCGGCCGGCTTGATGATTCCCTGAGCAACCATGGAGTCAAGCTCTTGTCTAACTAGCTCCTTGTAGGCGTGAGGAATCAAACGAGGGGTGTGGATGGCAAAAGATGTAGCACCATCCTTAAGATGAATCTTCATAGGTGGACCCACCATCGGCTTGAGTGGTGTGGATCCTAAAGATTTCTTCGTAACCAACACGTCAACAAACTCCTTGAGAAGGTAAGCTCTTGCATTAGAAGGGGACGTGTTAGTAGAGATAGGGAATTCCTTCAACCTGTTGACATTGGTGATCTTTAAAATAGGTTTAGGGAATTCCTTGGAAATAATGGCCAACTCTTGACAATGGCCATATGATAAAAGCGGAGTCGGGATACCATCAATCCGGGCTGAGCAAGACTGCTTACCAAAGGTAAGAGTAGCCCAGAAAGATCCCAAAGCTGGAGCCATCTTGGAACCATCAGCTGTCAGTTTCGTTGTCTGAGGAAGGGGCTGTAGGTTGCTCCCGGGTATTCCCAGACTTGCTAAGTGTTGTGGACCAATTACTGAGACGTCAGCACCGGTGTCAGGTAACATCTGAAGACTGGATGACGAGTTACCGTAAGAAATGACGACATTAATGTGCTGGGACGTCGTGTCTGTGGAACAATTTACACGACGGCATGAACGACTGGACACAGCGTCTTGATGCTTGCCAGAAGGAGGGGGCGCGCCAGCACTACCTGAGGATGACTTCTTGGATCCTAGGTGGTGTCCTTTATGTGTCTTCTTACGACAACATTTGTCATAATGGCCCGCACGACCACAAAGTCTGCACTGAACTTTGCTAGCAGGGCACTTGACTGTGTAAGCCCAGTGACCCTGGCGGTCGCAACTTCTGCACAAGCTTTGAGCAGCTGGGCACTGGGAGGCATCATGCTGTCTTGCGCAGCTGTTACACAAAGCTGCTGCTGAAGGTGTAGCTGGAGGGTGAGGGGTGGGGTTACCTTGCTGCTTCTTACCCTTTCTGTAGGAAGACATCGCTCTCACCTGGTCAGGTTGTGAGCATAAAGCTGAAGTCGCACACCTGGCGGCCTCGTACGCTCGACATTTTGTAACAATATCTTGAAGGGAGGAAGTGGAGTCAAGGGAAATGAGACGCTGAACTAGCTATTCATCTCGGACACCCGTTAAAATGATTGTCTAGAGTTGTGTCTCTTCACAGACTTGAGAATGTCCAGGACAAACATCAACTTCCTCTGAACACCTTTTGAGCCTTACAAAAAATGCGTCAAAAGATTCTCCATCAAGCTGCTTACATTGGAGGAGTTCTCTTCTTCTGAGTGCTTCGTTGCGCTGTCCCTTAACGTGTTCCTGCAACTTGTCAAAGGAGGCACTTGAAGTGTGTGCTCGAGAGTACATTGTGTCTCTAAGGACAAGCACATACGAAGCTGTATCATCTGTTTCGGCTGTGATAAACTTGACAAGTCAACCATTGTTGCGTAGTCTTGCCAACGTCGACGCCATTCCCGAAACATCTGATAAGAAGCGTCAGACATCAGAGAGGGAGGCTTGTGTACTGCAGCCTTTTGAGGGATTGTTGACTCGACTCTGGGAAATGAGGTACCAGTACCTCTAGTCGCATCAAAGTTAGTAGTAGCAGACGAATCTTGTACGGTAGATCGTTGTGGGGAGGCTAACAGAGAAATCAAGACTTCAAATCTGGCTTGATCTTCTCTTCTTCTCAGGTCATCCTCACTTCTATGAATGTCTTCGAGTTCTCTGCGTCGTTGTTCCTCTTCATGGCGCCGTTTTTCAGACTTCCTGTACCGAATTTCTTCCTCTTCTCTCCTTGCAATATCGTCCTGGCGTCGAGAAGTTTCCATCCACTTTATCAGTTGAAGGAGATCTGTGGACGCATGCATCGCAGGAGACCTGGCTCACGACGAGCGAGGAGATTCCGTGGGTGACTGGGCGTTGTCAGTGTGGGGAGCGTGGGGCCTGAGTGTGGATGGGGAGAGGTCTCCCACACGAAAACTCGTAACCCCATTGTCCAGGGTATCATTTTGATCCCTGTGAAACATGCCGACGGCTTCTGTACTCTATCTGTGCAAAAGACTGGGTCAGCCCCTCGTAATCTATGCACAGAATTACAGAAGTCTACAGTAAGTCACAAGAATTTAATATAAGGTGAATGCGTGTGTGTGTGTGTGCTTGGCGGGAGGGGAGGCTTGGCGCACTGCCAGACATAGGAGTGGCTGGGCAGAGTCGAGCGCTGGTTCTTCCGCAGTCACCCTCAGACAAGAGACGGGAGAGCACGTGCTGTCGGGCCGCTCCCTTGGTCATCTGACCGCAACTTGCACTGACAATTATGATTAAAATACACAACACAGCACTTCACAAAGCACTTCACAGCACTGTACACAGCATAGCACTTCACAACACTGTAAGTCTGGGCGGGAAGGCTTGGTCCACTGTATCTCACTGAGAAATAATCACTGCGCCATCTGACGTTTGTCTTGAATACCCACAAATGTTCTATACTACTGAAGGTATACACAAACACTTGTTATCTTAAAAGTAGGTTCTATTCTCGTATGGGAGATATATATACAGAGGGGACCCAGAAGCTCGCGTCCGCACCACAAGGATCTGTCTTCACTCTCTCTCTATCTATGTATTACTGCGCGCTGGCCTGTACAGATGTCAGCATTCACAAGCTGAATACATAAAGTATAAATATGATAATTTATATACATAATATGGTGCACAATAAATGGGAATATTACATAGAATTAATACATGTTCTGTAATACTTTACTATACATAATTAATGGAGTAATATAAGAGTAATATAATAATACACAGCTTAAGGTACTACTTCGTGTCCATATCATACAGCCTTTTCATAATAAATACTCTTCATCTTACTTTGAGATTTCATTAAGTTATCTAGTGCAATTTGTCTTACTTTACTTAATTTGGATTTAAGATTATCAAGATATTGACCAACAGTCTGGTTAGGAATCTCTGCAACTTAAATAAACCATTGTTCTTTTAAGACTTTAAGGGGTCCTCTTACTTGACGACCATACAGCATTTCAAACGGTGAGAATGGAAGTGATTCTTGTTGGCATTCTCTAATTGCAAAGAGCATGAAATGAATTCCTTCGTCCCAATCAGCTTTTGTGTCAAAACAAAATCTGCTCAGCATGGATTTTACTGTTTGATTGTATCTTTCTAGGGAACCTTGTGACTGGGGATGATATGCCGATGAAAAAATTTGTTTAATGCTTAACTCCGATATCACTTTGGAGAAAAGGTCACTTGCAAAATTAGTTCCATGGTCAGATTGAATTTCCTTAGGGATACCTACTTGTGTAAACAAAGTAACAAAAGATCAGCAATGGTTTTAACTCCAATGTTTTTTACTGGGAATGCCTCTGGATACCTAGATGTGGGGTACATTATAGTCAACAAATATTGCTTACCTGTCTCGGTTTTTGGAAGTGGGCCCTCACAATCTATAAGAATTTTGTTAAAGGGTTCCTCCGTAACAGGAATAGGGTTAAGTGGAGCGGGAGGAATAACCTGATTGGGTTTCCCAGCTAGTTGGGAAGAATGATAAGTGTTGATGAAATTAGCCTCTTGTTTCTTCATACCTGGCCAGACAAAATCCTGACTGTGTTTGTTATAAGTTTTACATATCCTTAAGTGACAGAATATGGTACCACTATTTGATGGACGTCAGCCCAGGAGTCATCATCCTTAAAATATCTTGGACGATATTTCTCATTTAGACATCTTGATAGTAAAAACAAGGGACTTTAACAATGTCTGACTTAGGTACTATTATATGATGAAATTTGGCAAGTGACGTAACCTCTTTCTGAGCTTTAATTAAGTTATCCCTGGTCATAACCTGGCTGGGGAGATTACAAGTGAAAGTGGGAACACTTGAAGTATCAGCACTAGGATCAAGTAAAGTTTGAGATTTAGTGATGGCACAAAGAGAAAATAATTGTGGATGTTCGTCCTCCAAGTCCTGAGTAGGACTCTCCGTCAACGGTTCATCAACCACTATAAGGTTAGGAACAACAAGTGAACCAGCTAGATCATTACCCGGTAGAAATGTAACACCTGCTACTGGCAGCTTCTCTCTCACTCCTACCTTCACCATTCCCTTCAATAAGTCCGAATCAAGGTAAACTTGGGCAAAGTTTACTGATGATGAAGATGATAAGTCTTCCAAAAGCACTTTCTCTCCAGTATAACTTTTTCTAATTCCAGGGAGAGCTCTATGTACTATTAAGCTTTGAGCACCTGCAGTATCCCTTATTATGTTTACAGGAAATCTTTTACCATCCTTTGAGAGTGAAATTGTACCCTTGAATTTAAAATCGAGAAAAAAGATCTTTCTGAGAATCGTTGACTTTGGCTTCATAACTAACAGACTTAGTTTTTGAGGTGATAGCTTGGGCTTCAGTCTTTACATTAGGTTTGACGGGTTTTTTCCCAAAATACATTGAAGTTTTACATCCTGGTTCCCAACAGAGAGATACATGGTGACCGTCTTTACGACAGTATGAACAAGTCACAGGTTTGTTAGCATTAGCTATAAAATTCGACATATCACTGTTAGTCCCAAGGTTTTGTCCTGAGGGTGACTCTACAATATTCGGCTTCTTATTCTTCCCCTTAAACCTGTGCTCTAAAGCGTATCTATCGGCCAAATGTGCTTGCTTCATCAAATCTTTTTCACCCTTGTCTTCTAAATAAGCCATGATATTAAAGGGAATTCGTCTTTTGAATTCCTCACAGGCCACTAGATTGACAAGGTCATCAAAAGTGCGTTTAAGAGGTCTTAAGCCCCATTTGAAAAGTACGTAATTTCTCAGTAGCAAATTGAACGTATGTCATGTTAGAAGGCTTGAGGAAATTTCGGAAAGTTTGACGGTATGATAGTTATAGCATAAGCATTTAAGATACTGTTTTGACAAACTAGAAATCAGAATAATCCTCTAAAGTTCTAAACTATTAAGGACTTGTGCTGTTTTACCAGTGAGCTTATTCTGAAGTAGCCAAATCCACTCATCCTTGGGACACTTATAGTGGACAGCTGTATGCTCAAACAAGCGCATTGAAGATTCAGGATCTGATTCATCGAAATTCGGTACTAAATTTACATAACTGGACCAATCAAAGTGACTGAGTTTCTCTTTTGGATTGGTTTTGGTGTTCAATTATTCTCAATTCATGTTCGCTCTCCTTTTCTCTTTCAATTAGCTCTTTCTCAAACTTCTTTTCTCTTTCAATTAGCCCATTCTCAAACTTCTCTCGTTCAAACAATTTCTCTCTTTCAAGGTCAACTAAGGTTTTAGCTTCCACACTCACTATCTCCGCTGTATCCAATTGAAAAGGAGAACCTACCACAATTATCTTTTAAGTTCCCAGTCTAACAGCTTCCTCAGGAAGAAAATCACTTGATATTAATCCTTGGACAACTACTTCTTTTAATCTGTCTTCACGTAAACTTGTCGAGAATGGAATTTCAAAATGATCAGCTATAGTTTTCCGGTCTGCTTTCCTAAAGACTGCACCTTCGAGTCTGTCAACAGTAGGATTAGTTATGAAATCAGCAATATAGAATCTAGACATGATTAATGATTATTTATCAAGTAATTTCTAACTTATTAAAAAATCTTCGTCTTTTTGGAATAAGAGGAAGTCCCTTGCATATTTAACTCACAAGAAGGGGGCTGGCTCAATCTTTCTGGCATTTTAGATAAAGGACACAATAGTAAAGAGAGGATTGTAGACCCTGTAAATTTTTTAATGCTTATGGTGGTAAGAATACTGATTAGGAATTCATGGATGATAGGGCCCTTTGTCCACTATCGTAAGAGAAATCGGTGTAAAAAGGCGCTCAGTAAGAATTCCTTACCCAAATAAATACTGCTTGGAGGAAGAGAGGTAACAAGTTACATGTCTAACTAGAGAAATGCCCTCAAAGTAAGCGTCCTAATTACCCATAGATTACGCTTGATAATAAACCATGACTCGTTTATTGCAAAAGGGAAATTTAATTAAACCCCAAGCTTACGCTGTTTGGTGAAATAATTTCACAGGTTCTAGCATTCCGTATCCTTTACCGTTATTGTGACTAATGTCCATTAGAAGATATGATGAATAAGTGTTAATCAAAATTATACTAAAATTCGTATTAGAGCTTACATGTAAGGAGTCCACTCTCGTTATTGACAGTTTTGACAAACTAATGGGGAAGGAACGGTTCTTACTCAATGTAAACAGTCATGGCTACAACCACATCTGAATTAGTTTACTTGGATCTCACAAGTATTACCCTGTTATGAATATGAACACTATTACTTCGACAGACTACAACTGTATCAGTGATTTATCAACTTAAATGACTGGCCAAATCACTCGCTACATCCGAATCCAAGTGCATTCACAGGAGGCTTAACACTATGTAAACAACCATATTAAGTCAATACACTGTAAGCAATCAGAAATGTGTAAGCAGATAAATATAACTTGGACTACCAACACAGCTAGAAATATACTGTTCTGACCTGTTGTCATGTAACTTCAAGTTTTATTTCAGAGTTTAAACAGTAATACCGAAATAATTAATATGAAACAAGGTGAAACTCAAAGCAAACAGTAAGTGAACAATTATCTCCTGGGACAGGCAACCCATATGCTATGGTAAATGAGCAATCAAGAAGGAAAATGTCTTAAGTGACTTTACTTTAACTTCTACTTTAAACTCAAAATTCAAATGATCTCTTTACCTGTGTGTGTTTAGGGGATTTTTGGTTAAAATGATTTAGTTATATTGCCTTGTAAATCTCATGCCCAATTACGTAACAAATGGCAATCTGTTTGCATTGTAAACTCTTCTAGTCATGTTTTACTGTAGGTTTAGTTATTATAGCATTACTTTGCTTAAGTGAATAGTTGATACCACACTCATGGTTGACATGACAGTACCCAACACAGTATAAATAGTAGGACATGAAAAAATATGCAAGTGATTTTTAAATAATATTCTTAAAACACAATCAACTCAAAAAACATATATACAAGGGTGAAAAATAATGAACAGGACTCAGCTGTACTAGTACACGTTACAAATATATGGCCAGTAAATTCCGCGGTGTACAGGCAGTGCAGGTAACAGTGGGTCACACAACAACAGAGCCCACAGGGAGAACAGGAGCCGATGGGGCTGAGAGTGGAACTGCACTCAGGCTACCCCCTGCCAACATACCTGCCTTCATCACTTCCATTGCTGAATGGTTTCAGGGTTACACTGTCACCACCGCAGACCAGCTCTACCTTGATCTGTCCAAACAATGCACTGACCTCCTCCGCCCTGTCCCAAAACACCGCCGCCCTAACCGCCAGCCCAGGAGTCAGTGGAACGTTAACCGTGACCCTCATGTTAAGTCTATACGAGTATGGCACCGAATAGCAGTCGACCAGTGGAAGAAATCTCCCAGCTCCCCTGGCTCTCTACGCTTCCTGATGCGCACAAATAAAGAGCTCCAATCTGCCATCACTCTCGCACGAGAGAAGCATTGGTTTGATTTTGCTTCTTCTATTGACCAGTCTACATCTATAGGTGATATATAGCGCACCATTAACCGTGCCCGGGGCACCAACGCCAGACCCGCGCTCCACCCCAGACCAGCTGCCCGAGCTGAGGCGCTCTCCCAGATGTGGCAGGAGGCCGCCTCCATTGATGCGCTACCACCCGCTGTACGAGACCTCACCCTCGCACTGCAACCACAACGCCGACAGCGCATCTTCGAGTACCAAGACCTATTTGCAGACACTGACGTGCCTTTCACACAGTGTGAACTACTAAATGCTGTTAAGCGTGGTCGGTCCACCGCCCCAGGCGATGACGGCGTCACATATGATGTGTTAAATGCCCTTATTGCCACCCCTGGTAACCCCCTCCTCTGTCTATTTAACCTCTCTTTTGATACTGGTCAGCTGCCTCACTCATGGAAGACTGCCACCACCATCCCAGTCCCTAAACCAGGCAGACAAGATGAATATCGTCCAATATCCCTGATCTCCTGCTTCTCAAAGATGATGGAGCGCATGATACTCCACCGCCTCCACTGGAAAATTGAAGCCCACCTGCACCCTGACCTCTATGGTTTTCGCCCCGGAAAGAGTACTGCTCACTGCATCGCTCACAACATGGCAAACACCTCCGCCAAAACCTCCCTCTTCGTCGACTTCAAGGGTGCTTTTGATAAAGCCAACAGTGAAGTGATCCTTGAGGGCCTCACTCACATGGATGTGAAGGGCAAACTCCTCACGTGGATTGCTGACTACCTCTCCCATCGACAGGCCCGTGTCCGTTTTCAGGGCCACTACTCTAAGATCAGGGACCTTGATCTTGGCACGCCTCAGGGAGGTGTACTCAGCCCTACACTCTTCAATGTTCTCATGAACTCCATCTGCCGTCTCAACGTCATCTTTGCTGAGCGAGCCCTAGACGGTCACATCATAAGCTACGCTGAAGATATCCTCCTCCAAATTACTACAGTGCAACATGAACAACCTATACTCTCCACGTTCGCCCGGACCTGTCAAACACTCGGGCTAGTCATCTCACACACTAAAACCAAGTTCATCTCACGCTTCCGGCGTCAGACACCACTGATTCTGCAAGGACAAGACATCGATCAAGTACGCACCTACAGGTACCTTGGTCTACCTGTGCGAGCCACTACCAGAGCCACGACCTCTGCTGTCGCCGCCCACGTCATCTCCCAGTGCCGCCAACGAACGAGGCCCCTCCAGTCCCTCACTCACGGCCTCAAAGGAGCCTCTGTCAGGGTCCTACGTCTCATGTACATTGCCATCGTCAGAGCTGTCATAGATTATGCCTCTCCTGTCCTTGTAGTTGCCTCCCAGCGCGAGAAACAAAGCATAGAGAAAATCCAAAACAGAGCGATGAGACTCATCCTCGGCTTCCTTATGACCACCAGAATAGAAGTCATGCAGCGCGAACTAATCCTGCTTCCCGTCTGCAATCGAATTACTGCTCTCAATGCCATCCTTGGTGTTAAACTTCTTCGCAGTGAGCAACCGACTCCCCTGTCGCGCTCACTGAACTCACATCTTAACACCCTCCTGCGCCGGCCTGTCCCCATTACTTTCCCCCCTCCCTCTCAACTCTGGCCCGTCCACACTGCTGCTGACATCCTGCGTTATCACCTCTACACCCGCTCGACCTCTCTCCCTCCCGAGTACACTCATCCGCCTCTACCGCCGTGGACATCCCCGTGTGTTGATGTTGTCGTCCACACCTTCCCTGGTCGTAAATCCACCCAACTGAGGTATATGCTCAAACTTAACTGCCTTGAGCAGATTAATGATGTCGCTTCCTCTCTAAAGACCTCCCACCCTCCTATCCTCGTCTACTGTGATGGGTCTGTTACCACGCTGGGCAGCTCTGGGGCAGCTGTATGGATTCCTGAGCGCCAGGCCTGCAGGAAAATCAGGGTCCACGACTGGGCCTCCTCCACTGATGCTGAAAGCATAGCCATCCTCGCGGGCATTCATGAGGGGGCGACCTATGCTCGCATTGAACGCCGGAACCTCCTTATAATCAGTGACAGCACTTCTGCGCTAGCTATGCTCAAATTACCCTCCCCCTCCTCCCCTGCCGCCCAACACACTCTAGCCGCCGTTGCCGGGATTAGAACAAACTGATGACATCCGTGTCAAGTTTCTTTGGATCCCGTCACATATAGGAATAACTGCCTGTGACACTGTGGATCGGCTTGCCAAAGAAGCTACACAAGAAGAAGATGCTGAAGCCACTCTCGCCCTCTCCCTGAATCAGCTCAAATCTCACATACACGCCACACAACGAGAGGCATTCAACGAAAATTGGACACACCTGAAACAACGGGGTAGCATCACACTATGCCACTATGACGCTGCAACCGGTGACGACAACCGCCACTACAAAGAATATCAATCCCTGACTCGATCTCAACAGCTTATAAACATGAGACTGCGCCTAGGGTACAGGTACCTATGGGAGTACATTGGCAACCCTGAGCCTCACCGCACTGTTTGTAAACTTTGTGGCCAACCCGACTCTCACACCCTCTCTCACTACATCCTCACTTGCCCTAAGACCTCCTCCTACAGGTCCCCAGCCGTTACCAACACCTCTTCCCTCCCAGACCAGATATCCCTCCTCCTAGTCACAGGCCTGGCATTTGACATTATTAGGGACCTGCCACTCTTTGCCATAAACAGATAAAATGTACCGGGAACTTTCTCCCCACACACTCATCATTCTCTCACTTTATGTAACTTGACAGAACCTATGACCCTTCAGGCTTTTACGCCCTTAATGTACGAGTCATAAAGGCAAGTATGAACTTTTCATACTTCCCTGTTGGGCGCTGTAAACGCTTCTGCGCTTCACCTTGCACAGGATGTAAGGGGGTGCCCAATAAACTAGCCCCCTCGGGGGCAAATCTGAATCTGAGTGGAACTGCAGGTAACTTCTTGGTTAGAGCAGACGTCACCTGTCATAGATGGCGCCCCCAAAAGCCGGCGAGGTTTTTCACCAATCAGGAGCCATCTCCTGTCTCATGTTCTTACTAGTTGCCTTGGGTAACTAGTGGTTTGGTGGTCGTGTGGAGTAAGACGTGCAGATAAAGGTGAAAATTCAATGTATGTACATGATAGTGTGACCTTTCTGTGTTACAATTTTCTGCTGAAGAAACAAAGAAATCCAAACAAATGACGCGCTTTGTTACCTTTGACCAACCACTGTATATGAAAGCCAAGAATATAGTGTCGGCAGGTAAAGATCATCAAGAAGGTGAACCTCCAAACATTATTGTAAGACTCGGAGGATTTTATCTTTTAATGTCACATCTCGGATCAATTGGCTGCACCATGGGAGGCAGTGGCCAACTGCACCCAGTAAGGTCATCCTTATACGGTCGAAAACACAATCAAAATCACAGATCCTAACAAAAACAAACCATACAACCTCTTATGGTCGCTGCATGGAATGTCAGGACCCTATTGGATACTGGCACAAATGAGCTTCCTGAAAGAAAAACTACCCTTGTGGCAAAAGAGCTGGCTAGGTATAACATCGACATAGCAGCCCTTAGTGAGTCCAGGCTCCCAGATGAGGGTAAGCCTGCTGAGGAGAGAAACCGCATTTATGGAGTTGCCTTTGCCATCCGCCAACGCATCCTACACAGGCTAACTGAAATGCCCATTGGGATCAACGAGCGCCTCATGACGCTTCGAATCCTACTGAATCACTGACGTCATGCCTTTTTCATCAGTGTATACACCCAAACATGGATGCAAAAGATGACATCAAGGAGGCCTCTTACGCCGACCTCGACAGAGTGCTAACCTCTATCCCCAGAGAAGACAAGGTTGTGCTGCTTGGCGACTTCAATGCCAGAGTTGGCAGAGATGCTAACATTTGGCAGGAAACCATAAGGAAAAATGGATTAGGGAAGTGTAATTCCAACGGCATGCTCATCCACCACAAGTGTGCTACGCACAACCTCACTATCGCCAATTCCTTGTTTCGGCAGACCGACATGTTCAAGGGTTCGTGGCAACACCCACGATCCAAACACTGGCATCTCATTGAGTACATCATTGTCAGAGAAAGAGATCTCCGAGATGTCGTCATCACCAGTGTCATGCGTGGCTCAGACCACTGTGACACTGATCATCGACTTGTCAGAGCCAACCTCTCACTTCACGTCGCCCCAAAACGGCGAAGGGAGCAAGCCTCCAGAAGAGGTTTTAATACTAAGCGTCTGGAGGATCCAGCGGTAGCACATGCTTTCAGAGAGCAGCTCAGACATGGGCTTATAAGCAACCCAACAGCATAATAACGCGAATCCCTGAGCCGAATGGGATACTCTCAACATTATTATGACAAAAACCTGCAGAGAGACCCTCGGCCAGATCAAAAGAATACACCAGGACTGGTTTGATGAAAATGACTCTGCAATCAAAGTACTCATCGATGATAAACGTGCTGCTTTTACTGACTGGCAAAACAACCCTCAGTCTCGGATCAAAGCTGATACTTTCGGCAAGAAGGAAGGGGCTGCCCAACAGGAACTTCGCAATCTAAAGAATGACTGGCTTAAATATAAAGCATGTGAAATACAAAAAATTGCAGATCAGCACAAGATGCATGAATTTTTCAATTCCACTAAAACATTTTACGGGCCAATCATTCGTGGCGCAGCCCCCTCCGCTCATCAGATGGTAACTCCATAATTAAAGACGATGAAGTCCTCCTTCAGCGCTGAAAAGAGCACTACCATCCATTGCTCAACCGAAACACCGATGTGGATATCCTGACCACCCAGCAGGTCCCTCAGCATCCAGAGCTGACCCACCTCAGCTATCCTCCCTCCCTGGATGAGGTAGCTACTGCCACCAAACAGATAAAAAATAACAAAGCCTCAGGCCTAATGGAATCCCAGCCGAGGTGTATAAAGCAGGAGGACCTCTGCTTACCAGCCGTCTCCACTCTCTCCAGGAAAATATATGGGAAAAGGAGGAATCCACCAAGCTCTTAAAGACGCCTCCATTATCAATATTTATAAGAACAAGGGAGACCGGCCAGACTGTGGCAACTACCATGTGATCTTGCTGCTCTCCGAAGCTGGCAAGATTATCGCCCAAGTCCTCCAAAACAGACTCTTTCCTCAGGCGGAAAACTTCCTTTCAGAATCTTAATGTGGTTTCAGACCATCACGTGGCACCACTGACATGATCTTTGCTGCCTTCGACTTGGTCAACACAGAAGCCCTCCGGTGGACCCTCAGCCGTTTTGGCTGCCCACCAAAATTCATCGCCATTGTGAGGCAACTCCACGATGGTATGAAAGGCAGTGTCCTGCACAACGACACCCAGTCTGAGTTCTTCCCCATCCAAACAGGGGTTAAACAAGGGTGTGTACTGGCACCAACTCTCTTTTCCATTTTCTTGGATGCCTTCCTTAGTCGTGCCAGTGCCAATTTAGCCGGCGGGGTGGACATCGAGTACTGGGTGAAGGGGGTTCTTTTCAACATAAGACGACTCCAGGCAAGAACAAAGGTGTCGGCAGCTTCCATTACTGAACTTCAGTATGCAGACGACCTCATCCTTGTTGCTCACATTGAACACGACCTATAGGAGAACCTGAACACCCTCTCTAATGTTAACCACTTTCGGTATCTCGGCTCCCACCTGTCCACCACCGCTGACATTGATGAAGAGATTCAGCATCGGATCAGATGTGTATCTCAAGCCTTTGGCAGACTCCCAAACCGTGTCTCCAGCTATAGCGAGCTGAAATTATTTACAAAGCTGCACGAATATCGAGCCGCGGTCCTCCCCAGCATGCTATATGGCAGTGAGACATGGATCACATACAGGAGGCACCTTAAGGCACTTGAAAACTTTCACCAACGTAGGCTACGTTCATCCTCCGAGTTTGCTGGGAAGACAAGAGAACAAATGCTAATATTCTTGCTGACACCAACTATAGGAGCATCAAGGCTACCATTATCCATGAACAACTACGCTGGACTGGCCATGTTATCAGCATGGACGACACTAGACTACCAAAGCAGCTACTTTACAGTCACCTAACAAATAGTAAACTTAATGTCGGCGGACAATTGAAAAGACAAACCTGAAAAAAGTGCCAAATCGGCCCCCTCACCTGGGAGTGGATTACTCCACCACTCGAAAAAAAAACACAAAAGTGGTGTGGATGGTGTGGTGGTGTGGTGTGGAAATGAGTCTCCGTTATATAAGGATGAATCAGAAAACATTTAAACCATCATAAAACTTGTATCATATCTACCCAAATAGAGTACTTCCTACTCTACAATTTCATTTATGTGCATTTTTAATGAGAAATTAGTCGCTTGAGATATATTGATGGGAAACTGAGAGCGAGACGGAAATATCTTGATCTACGCTCAAACTCGCCTTCCACTTCCGATCTTGCTTACACAAAAACAATAACTCCTAGGGCAAAAATGCATGTAGACAATCCTGTGCAGAATTTGTATTTCCAATAATTTGTTCTGCATAAACTTTTTTCGTCCGATGCACCGTTTTCCAAACAATAGGGAAAATGTAATAAAAAGGCCCCCTCGGACGGAAGGGAACTCTTTTGATCTTTATTTGCATAATCATCAGGAGTATGTGTGCAAAATTTATTATCTTTATACATTTTTTCCTCTAAAAATCCTTATTTGACTGGACTACAAAAAATGGGAAACGTAAAATGTATGTTAATGGCAAATTGGTTCAGGGCTGGAGTAAACTCCTGAGAAAGATGCAAAGAGAATGGAGTGCAAATCCAAAGATAATGAAATAAAGGAAGTACTAAAAGAAACTGCAAAAATGTGTAGTGAAATCAAGCAAGAGGCGCGGAATAAATACTGGACAGACTTTATAGGGAGAATTAGAAATTGCAAGAGCTTGAGTGAGATATGGAAGAAAGTGAATAAAGTGCAAGGTGTTCGAAGCAAGGGCAACAGCTACGTTGACCCACAGGGCAGGGCCAATCAACTTAATAGTTAATGGGATGGGAATGCTAGTTTTGCCGAATTACCTCCGAGTGTGCAGGCCTCATTACAAAGTATGAGTAGAGTTAGGCGTGAGTTAGTTCAAAGTTGGTGCACACTGGAGGATGAAACATATGTTCTTATAACGAGAGGCGAGTTATTATATGCGATTCAAAAGGGAAAGTACTATGGCATCCGGTGATGATGGAATAACATATGATATCCTAAACTGTCTGGCTGGTATTAGAGAAGGGCCCCTGTTAGACTTGTTTAATATGTCTTATAATGGAGGTTGCATCCCTCTTAGGTGGAAAAAAAAGTAATTATACCAATACCAAAGAACAATGAAGATTTTCGTCCCATATGTTTGACCTCTCCTTTTTATAAAACAATGCAAAGAATAGCATTAAACAGGTTGTTGTATAAAATAAAAAAATCTTGGTGCCCAATTTACATGGATTTACGCGAGGGAGAAGTACTGCAGACTGTGTTGTAAGGAGTTTGAATAATCCAAGGCTACATGCAGGACTTTGGTAGATTTAAAGGGGCCCTTTGATAGGGCAAATAAAGAAGTTATATTTGAGGAAGTAATTAATCTAGAGGTTTCTGGAAAGTTACTGAAATGGATTGTCGATTACTTGAGTAACAGAATGACTAAAGTACGGTTGGTAGTCAGAATAAAGAGAGATGGAGTTGGGGACTCCACAGGGAGGTGTACTTGGCGCCACTCATTTTAACATATTGATGAACATAATGGCTCGCTACGAATTTCCTGGAGGCACACAAGTGCTGAGGAACGAGAACTGCCACAAGATTCTCAGATAAAATTTTCTTCATTATTTAAGCAAATATAAAAACATTTGGAAACTTCTCGTGATCTTAAATAACAATGAATAGTTTCTTATTATAAAAATTCTACCTTTGGATTGTTTAATATTTATCCTGACAGTAATGCAGCCGAAAATAGATCCACCAATCACAATCATCTTTACATACAGCCTTACTTTACCAAGTATTGCCAGGAAAATTGCCAGTACGAGATTCGGGGTTGGGTCGCTGGATCTATGGCTGACTGTACATTGGGTATAAGGTTGAGACCTTTAAGAGCTTTGGCATGGAGGGGAAATGGTGCAAATATTCCCATTTTAAGGATGGTTTATATCAGTACTATACGTTCAGTCATTGACTATGCAGCTCCCATCCTTGTAATGTACAGTAAGAAACTTATTCAAAAGTTTGAAGTGATACAAAACGAGGCCATGAGAATCGTTTTAGATTGACAACGGAACACTAATGAAAGAACAGATCTTGGCAATGTGTCCAAGTATGTACTGTAAGGCTACTGTATAATATGATGATGACGTATGGAGTACTATGGAGTAGATTGATATTACATTTCATTACAAACTTATTTAAGGTTTAGACCATGGCAAGAAGGATGCATTGCAGTAGATATTTTACAGCTTGAAGGAAAAAAAAAAGATTGGCATCCCAGTTATTTACGAAATGTCTTTTTAGAGAAAAATAAATAGTCTTCTCAGGCGAAACATTGTACTATTGTGATGGATCAGTATTAAGTAACGGTCAAGCAGTATGTGTTGTTTATATAAGGGAATATTTTATCAATGAGTGTTATGCAGATGAAACTGTTTGTAAAAGAATTAGTAACAACACCTCATCCACGCTGGCTGAACTACACGCAATTTGTGAAGGACTTCAGTTTACTATAGCGAAATGTAAAGAAACATATATATATATATATATATATATATATATATATACAGTATATATATATATATATATATATATATATATATATATATATATATATAGATATATATATATATATATATATATATATATATTCATCTTGTTCTACATTACTCTATCTAGTCTGTACTCACCCCTGAAGATGTGAATTACACGACAGCGCTTGGGAACTTCGTGTTTTCTTCTTTCCTGGTGGTTATCAGCATATATATATATATATATATATATATATATATATATATATATATATATATATATTTCACTAGCCCAATAAGGCACATGGACTTCTACATATAATCAACACCTCGCCCTGCCAGGACTCGAACCCACGATCTTATAATTGTGACCGGGAAACGCTACCACAGGGCCACTAGAACACTAAAAGCAGTCCTAGACTCTGTTATATTTCACACAAAGCCTGTTCAACGAGCTTATGGAGCCGTGAACCTCCAATGCTCTGATCACCTAAGCAGCACGGGTGGTCCTCATTAGAGGTTCACGGCGCCATAAGCTCATTGAACAGGCTTTGAGTGAAATATAACAGAGTCTAGGACTGCTTTTAGTGTCCTGGTGGTCCAGAGGTAGCGTTCCCCGGTCACAATTATAAGATCGTGGGTTCGAATTCTGGCGGGGTGAGGTGTTGATTATATGTAGAAGTCCGTGTGCTTTATTGGGCAAATAAAATATATATGGATCCTCGTGTTTCGAAGCTGGATTTGGCATACGTTGATCTGATCACCAAAGCGACACGGGTGGTCCCCATTAGAGGTTCACGGCGTCAAAAGCTCGTTGAACAGGCTTTGTGTGAAATATAACAGAGTCAGGACAGCTTTTAGTGTCCTGGTGGCCCAGAGGTAGCATTCCCCGGTCACAATTATAAGATTGTGGGTTCGAATCCTGGCGGGGTGAGGTGTTGATTATATATATATATATATATATATATATATATATATATATATATATATATAAATATATATATATATATATTTCATAAGCCAATAAAGAGAACAGACTTCTACATATAATCAACAACCTCACCCCGCCAGGACTCGAACCCACGATGTTATGTGTGAGGTAGCGTTCCTTGGTCACACACATAAGATTGTAAGTTCGAGTCCTGGCGGGGTGAGGTTGTTGAATATATATATATATATATATATATATATATATATATATATATAATGACCCTCATTAGGGTCTGGGGGTGAAAATATTATTATAATAAAAATAATAATATAGAACCATAAATATATAAAAGATCAACACAGTAGTTAGAAACGATATATGTATGATGTGTTGTCAAAGTTAGAGAAACAATTGAAACCATGCAATTGTATGTAACTGAGGCAGAAAGACAGAGCAGCACCCTGGGACATGGTCACAATTTTCGTGATGCCATATGGCAGCAGGGTCTACCATTAGACAACACATTATGCTTCGAATATCTTCCCAGGCAGTAGTACCTCCCTGTTTGATAGCTACCTACTACTTACTACTGAAACAATTAAAAATATGTTAAAAATTAAATGATATATTTCACATATATGCACAAGGATATAGAAGTATACACAAGCTGTTCCCTTCACACTGCACTTTGCTTTTGATACTTATTGGGGCTTATATTGCATCCCCGTCCCCGTCATGGGAAGTAAAATTGGTTACTCAGGACAAGGGGTAAAACAGGACCAGGGAAGGGTAGGTTTAAATGTATACTGTACTATACAAACAGTAGGAGCGTTAGAAATGAAATAGACTTGCTGATAGCGGTTGTATGTACCGAGAATGTAGACGTCATAGCAATCACCGAAACTTGGGTGAATCTAACGAGCAAAAACTTTTTATCAGAGTACCACATAGAAGAGTACAACCTTTTGCACAAGGACAGGGAAGGTAGGAAGGGGGGAGGGGTTGCACTCTTCGTCAGGGATACATAAGATGTTGTAGTAATAATTCAATAAAGGGTGAAATAGGAACCGAGTCTGTATGGGTAGAAATTACGGAAGGCAGAGAAAAACTAATTATGGGAGTGATTTGTAGGCCCCTAAGTCTTGGTAAAGAGGCAGCTCAGCCCATATGGCAGGAAATGAATATGGCAGCAAAATATAACAACCTATGCATTATGGGGGATTTCAACTTCAGAAATATTGACTGGGATAACATTGTAGGTGACTATGAATCTGAAGACTTCCTAGATGCAGTACAGGAAAAAAATTTGAAACAACTAATTACAGAACCTACTAGAGGTGACAATATAATTAGGCCTAGTATTAACAAATAAAGAAAATATTATCAGAGATATCACAGTAGGGAAAGAACTAAGGAACAGTGATCACAGAGAAATCAGTTTCACACTAAATTGGGAAACGAAAAACAATGAAAATATGGTCAGAGTCCTAAACTTTCGATTGGCGGATTATCAGGGGTTAAGAAGGTACCTAGGTGAGGTCGCCTGGGATGTCAGGTGAGTCCCAGTAAGTCACTGGTGACAAAACAATTGATCATGACTAATATATTCACTCGTACACTACGTAAAGCACAAGAACAAAATATACCATACAGATAAATAAGGGTCAAATAAGAATGAGCCAAGGTGGATGACCAGAAAAGTTAAACATGACATAAGAATAAAGAAAGGAATTTATAAGAAATTAAAGGGATGGGAGGAGCAGCTCAGAAATAGATATAATGAACTATCTAGGAATGTTAAGAAAAATGTAAGGAAGGCAAAGAAGGACTGCAAAATCAGGATAGCAAGATAATCCAAGGCGAATCCCAAGGGATTTTTCCAGGTATATAGGACAAAGGTCAAAGACAAAGTGGGACCTTTAAAGTCAGAGAGAGGGGAAGTGATCGATGACAGTGTGGAAATAAGCAAAGCATTAAACAGCTACTTCTTATCAGTTTTCACAAAGAAATTCACGAGTAAATTCCAGAAGTGGAACTGATATTTAGGTGAAACGAAGAAGAGAAATTAAAGAATATCACTATCAGAAAAGAGGATGTTCTTAAGAAGATAAATAAATTAAAGAAGACAAAATCCCAAGGGCCAGATGAAATTTTCCCTCGAATTTTGAAAGAGTGTAAGGAACAGATTAACGGACCCCTCGTAAATTTATTTACAAAATCATTAGACACGGGAGTTGTGCCAGATTTGTGGAAACAGCCAAATGTAGTACTCATATTCAAAAAGGGAGACAGAGCATCAGCGTCAAATTACCGGCGGATTAGTTTGACGTCAGTAGTGGGGAAATTTCTTGAATCAATTATAGCAAGTAGCACCCGATCGCATTTAGAGAAAACCAAATTAATCTACGACTCTCAACATGGGTTTAAAAAGGAAAAATCTTATCTAACAAATAGGCTGACGTTTTTTAGAAAAGTCTTTGAGGTAGTAGATAATGACGAAAATTACGATGTTATGTACTTAGACTTTAGCTAAGCGTTTGATAGAGTACCGCATCAGCGGCTTCTTGAGAAAAGTTAAGGGTCATGGTATCAAGGCGAAAGTTTTAAATTGGATAAAATCATGGCTCACCGATAGAACACAGAGGGTCAGCATAGATGGTGTTAAATCTGAGTGGGGCTGTGTAACCAGTGGGGTTATCCAGGGGTCAGTACTAGGCCCACTCTTGTTCATAATCTACATAAACGATCTAGATACTGGGATCAGCAGTGACATAAGCAAGTTTGAGGATGACACCAAAATAGGGCGGCAGATTAATTCAGGGCAGGATGCAAATGCACTACAGGAGGATTTAAATAAACTGCAGGAGTGGTCAGCAAAATGGCAAATGAAATTCATCACCAGCAAGTGCAGCGTACTTAATATTGGAAGAACAAATACTGTCAATGTATATAGCCTTAACAACATCAACCTAGAGAAGTCGAGTTGTGAAACAGACTTTGGGGTACTTGTAAGCCCGGACCTACGGCCTGGAAAATAGTGCGTTAATGTTCGAAATAAGGCAAACAGAGTATTAGGTTTTATATCTAGAAGTGTAAGTAATAAGAGTGCAGAGGTCTTATTGCAACTATATCTTGCGCTAGTCAGGCCGCACCAGGATTATGCGGTTCAGTTCTGGTGCCCTTATTATAGAAAGGATATCAATTCACTAGAGTCGGTGCAACGAAGAATGACGAAAATGATTCCGGGACTTAGAAACCCTCCATATGAAGATAGGTTAAATAAACTAAACTTGCATTCCCTAGAAAGACGCAGAGTGAGGCGAGATATGATAGAAGTATTTAAGTGGATGAAAGGAATCAATAAAGGAGATATAGATAAAGTTCTTATAATATCCGAGCAGGATAGGACTCGGAGCAACGGATTTAAGTTGGATAAGTTTAGGTTTAGGAGGGAGATAGGAAGGCACTGGTTCACAAATAGGGTGGTGGACGAGTGGAACAAGCTTAGCAACTTAGTTGTAAGTGCTGGAACGCTGGAAGGTTTTAAAAGGAGGTTAGATAGATTCATGGATGATAGAGAGTGGTAGTAACTCTCGACAGGACCTGCCATGCACAGACCAACCAGCCTATTGCTGACTCCTTATTTTCTTATGTTCTTATGTTCTCACACGTAGTTTTGGTGGTATTAACACATAAAACTAATTCGTGTGGTAGATAACAAATTCTTCATATGAACGAGTCTGGGGTGGATATTCTTCATATGATCACTGGGGACACAACAGGTGGCCAAGACCTCACCAGTCGGTTAGGTTATGTTAGGTTAGGTTAGGCTCTTCATTCATACCTGCAGGAATTTAGGTTAGGTAAGGTTACGTTAGGTTAGGTTAGGTTAGGTTACGTTAGGTTAGGTTCTCCATTCACACCTGCAGGAATTTATGTGGCGTGACCGATTTTATAATAATGCTTATGAGAATCTATGTACTATCGTGCACCAAAGTCGTGTCCACTACCCAGCCACAGTGAGGGTTCGAATTGCCTTGAGTCTGAAGTTTCGAAACAGTTGGGGGAAATGTTATGGTCTGCCAACAGATGTCGCCCACTGTAGTGTGTGTGTGTGGGGGGGGGGGGGGGGTGATAGAGGAGGAGGGGGGCTGGATGAGAGCCAGGTATATTTATTATTTATACCACCATAATTTCAAGCTGCCTTTTTAACTACGTTTTGTCTTACAGTTATTTCTTTATGGTTACAAATTCAAGGAACAGGCGCAGTGCCCTGGGTGCTTATTGCCGCTCAGGTCACAATGATACTTTAAAGAATGGAATATAGTAAGGATAAAAGTGAAATATGCAAGGATCAGGGTGAAGGGCCTTGGTCAGCTAGTTTTACTCAGCGACCACATCACAATTTTGTTGTTATTCCGACAAAGAGATTATGATAATATTTATTTATATTCCACCCATCCTTTGCTTAATAAATATTTGTGATAATATGCAATATTATATAATTATATACTTATGTTAAAAAGAGTGGAGTGAAAAAGTTATCAATATTGTAAAATAGTATTCAGACTTAATCCAGGTGACTGTTCCAAATCTTCCAAGTTCCAGTGTTTAAACACCCTACCACAATAGGGTGTGTCATAGGAGGGAAGATCAGCTAAAACTAATGGCCCAACACTTTTTTGGTAGATTTTAGTGTATATAAACAGAAAATAATTTCAGTTTCAATATTTTGCAACCTTTTGCTAGGTAAATTTTAGCGTGAAATTTATCGAAAATCTAACGTACAGCTGCATTAGTGCATTACAATTAAATAGTGAACATTGCTTTCTGACTTCATTCTTTAACAACCCAACTAACAATATTTTTTTCTCTTTCAGATTCTGATGCATTTATAAGTTGATAATATTTGCGATGGCTGCTTGTGTCAGGACGAGGAACCAAAAATCCAGCCATCTCAGTCACTATCTTGGGTCTGGGAGAGAGCTCCTGAAGTCAGAGTTGCCTACATTGAGAGATGCTTTGAGATACGGTGTTTTAATCAGGCAAATCAGTGAAAAGAACCAAAGAACTTACATAAACAAAGACATTGCCAGTGATATGACCAAAGCTGTCTTGGCACAGTACACTCTGGCTAACGCTCAGTTCAAGCCTCCAGTCATAACAAGTCAGAAGAAGATTAGTGAGAGACTGCTAGCCAGTTGGGAAAAGGCAAGAGATATCTCTCTTGGGAGAGGAAAACTTGCAGTTAAGGACAGCTTTGCCAAGCAACTGGACCAGTTATTTGACATAATTACTTGCAAGTGCCCAATTGTTCTCTGTCCTGAGTTTGGATGCGATCGTGACTGTAAATCCGAGGCCCACATCTCCTGTATTTGCAAGCGTGAACTGAAGATTCCTGTGATCGAACTGGCATTTGTCAAAGCACAGAGAGAGAAGACTGGCAGTATAGGGGCTCTCATGATTTCTAGCCAAGATATTCCGGAGTCCAAGAGACAGGAGGCTGCCACAGAGAGACAGAAGAGGAGAAGAGTTGCCGAGGAAAAGAGACTTGAGAAGGCCCAGGGTGAGGTAAAAAAGGCCGATGATTGGAGTCAAGCTGATTCAGAGTTTAATGACTTCCCCATGGCTGATCCGAGTGCTGACCAGGAGAATGGTGACTTTGTCCCTAACCCAGAAAATAATGATCCCAAACCTTCCAGGCATAAGATTCGAAATAGGAAAGATATCCCGAGCATAGCTCTGGCCAGCATGCGACACCACACTGGTCTCAGAGAAACTGCAGAGATAGCAACAGCTGCCTGGATTGACGGTGGTTTGATAACACCTGATGATGTTCACCTGGTGATAGATCATAACAATGTAAGGAGAGCTCAGGAGAAACTTGTCAGTAACCTAGAAGAGGAGTTTGATAAGGGGATAAGAGAAAATGGAATCAATTGTTTGTTCTTTGATGGGAGAAGGGATGACACTAAAGTGTTCGTGAAAGTTGGAGATTCTGACAAGTTGTTCCCTGCCATGGTGAAGGAGGAACACTACTCCTGCTGCAGTGAACCAGGAGGGAAGTATTTGTGGCATTTCACTCCAGAGAAAGATGACATCAGGAAACCAGCTGAGATAGTGGCAAATAACATTGTGAACTGGCTCAGAGAGAGGAACGTAGACCAGACCCTGCAGGCCATTGGAGGGGACAGCACCAACACGAACACAGGGTGGCAAGGGGGGGTCATACAGTGGATAGAGCGGAAGATTGGGAGGAAGCTGGTCTGGATTGTTTGTGACCTCCACACCAACGAGTTGCCACTCAGACATCTGATCCAGGAGCTGGATGGCAAGACTCTTTCAAACAACAGATGGTCTGGTCCTCTTGGCAAGATGCTGGACTCTGCCACTGAGTTAGAAATAAATCCGAGCTTTGAAAAAATCACAGTTGGCCCTCCACTCGTTGAGCTTGCACATACTGTCATTGACGACCTGAGTACTGACCAGTACTATGGTTACATGATTTGCAGTGCCATCAAAACTGGGGTCATGCCTGATAGACTTGCTTACCTGCAGATAGGTCCAGTCTCACATTCTAGGTGGCTCACAACGGCTCTCAGGTTCTGCAGAATTTGGGTCGCTCATCATAAACTGAAAGGGAACCAGCTTCACAACCTGAGACTTATTGTCCAATTCATCGTGAGTGTCTACTTGCCAAATTGGTTCAACACCAAGGTCAAGTCATCGTTCTCCGAAGGTCCGAGGCATGTTCTCTTCCAGCTTGAGCTCCTGAGGAGTCAGCCGAGGAAGATTGTTCAGATTGTGGAGCAGACTGTGAGGAGATCTTCCTGGTATGCTCATCCCGTGGCAGTTCTGCAGACAATGCTCTGCAGTAAGGATGAGGAGGAGAGAAGAGTGGCAGTCAAAAAGATCTTGGATATGAGACTTATGAGAGGATCTGAGCATGACAAATCAGTTTGTGACGATTCCTTCAGGGTCAGGAAGACTCCTGAAGTCAATCTGGGTGCCAAGACCCTCACTGATCTCATAGATCCGGATAACATCCAGGCTGGCAGTGAGCCCCCTCTTACCTGCAGCCTCACTAATGTTCAAGTCAGAGCTTTCCTGGACAACCCCATGCATGTCCCTGCCTGGCCCTCGCACACCCAGAGTATAGAGCGCTGTGTACAGCAAGTGAGCGAGGCCAGCAGTCACGTGTACAGCCAGGAGAGGAGGGAAGGCTACATCCGAGCTCAGGTGGTCAGCAGGGAGGTGATGAGTAGAAACAGAAGCAAGAAAGACATGTTCTCTATGGTGTGCAGCAACACCGGGTCGTAGTAGTAAAACCGGTTTTTGTATTTGATGATTTTGTTTTCTAAAGGAATATTAAATTTAATAAATGTGTCAAGATCATTCGTTTCACTATTCTGGATCATTTTCATCCTAATAAATTAACCTGATACATTTACTTTACTATAAATAAGCTATTTAGTGGTATTGGTAAAAGGGTGGGAATACTGAATTTTCATAAGATTTCAAGTTAAAATTTACCTCGCAAAAAATGAAAACTTTTCAAATCTGAAGATATCACATGATTCTGCACATAGAACTACATCATTAATACCATGGGCCGATTTTTCAAACTCAAAAAAATAAAAATTCGCCTCCGTATGACACACCCTACTACCACAATATGCAAGCTTCATATATTTTGGAGTGTGCTCAGTTACCGTTAATATTGTGTGCTGAACATCATGAGCATTTCAATGATGGTAGCAATTATAACTATATAATTATATTGTGTTATAAGACAACACATTCCACGACGTGTCATACAGATCATTGCATACCACACAATACATAATTTGTGGCTGTTAAGTTACTTTTGTTACGAACCCCTCCACCCATCGTCTTCATCTACCTACCCAGCACCACGAGCAACGCCATCTAGGGACGAAACACGAGCATGGCTCGTCTTAGTTACCACTCCCGGGTTTCCCTTCTCCATATCCTGGTTGTTGCGTCACTTCCGCCTCAGTCTACTTTGTCAGCTCCAATTCGAGGAGAGGACACACTTCACTCTGGGAAGCGACCACAGGATCACCTATCCTGGAAACCTACGGCACAGTGACTATTTACCGTCTTCTACCATACTCAGCCTTGCCCGTCAGCCATCTCAGCTCCTCACTTAAGTATTTGTAATCTTGTATTGCCTCTCCCCCCTCCACATTGCTTCACTATTGTTTTATGTTTTATTACTATGTATATACTGTTCGTGTTTAGGTTAAGTTTGGTTAAGGGTAGTGTATAAGCTGAATATTTTGTTAAGGAATTTATGGTACTTTATTATATACAACGAAAACTCGCATCCTTTGTCTACCCTTTTATGTCCGATTGTCTTTGTTTTTTTTTGTTGTTACCTGTTGGGATCTGGGTAGACGTATAACTATATTCTAAATCCCCAACTCGTAACAAATGGCGACCGTGACAGGACACGACCTTAAGTACCATATTCCTTCCTCCCTTGTTACTCAGTGTTAATTACCCCTCCCAGTCACTTCTGTTTACAATTGCTTTACGGTGGTTTAAAGTTTCCTTCATATGTGTGTGCATATATTGGTATTACCGTATAGTAAGAGTGACAGACGTAGGATAATAGGTTCCAAGTGTCATAAGGCTTACCTGTTATTACACGTGGCAGTCGTGTGGTAAGTCTTATCGAGTGTAGGGAAGAATCCGGATCTGTTTAATGCCGTACCCTCACTCCAGAGTAGGCTGTTCCATAGTTACTAGTTTAGAGTGAAGTGATATCTTGGGACGCCCCGCTCTACCAGGACCCCATAATTATAAAGCCTCCATTATTGTTCTTCTCATTATCTCATTCAGGGCTGTTAATCCGGATCTTTATATTAATGCCGTAATACGCCCTACCTCTTTCAAGTATATCAGGGTTGTTAATCCGGATCTTTATCCGGATTTAAAATGCCGTAATACGCCCTACCTCTTTCAAGTATATCAGGGTTGTTAATCCGGATCTTTATATTAATGCCGTAATACGCCCTACCTCTTTCAAGTCTCTTGTCCTTATCTAAGGATCTTCTCAGAAGAACAATAATCATAAGTGTAATTTCCCTAGGTATAACTTGGTTAGTTTCCGGGACTTTCTGGTTATCCACTGCCGTGATATTTTCTAGGGTTATCCACTTATCTTATCATATCTTTTGACCATTAGTTAATTTATCCTATTTTTCTTAACAATGGCCACCTCAGGTTTTGATCTCCAGGATTTTATTGAAAATCCTTCCGTAGCTAAATTACGTGTTAATATCCTGAAGAAAGAATGGAAAGAAATAGCCAACTATTACAATATCCCATTTTCACAGCAACTGACTAAGGAAATGTTAAAAAATCATGTGATTGAAGTGTTGGTTCAACAAGAAGTTTTAAAAGAATCCGCTGTTGACAGATTAACGCCCATGTCCAAGAAACTTCAACCACTATCCACCACCCCTCCTCACCCAGAAGTTGCCTCAGGTCTGGCTAGCCCTCAAGAAGAAACACAACGAATAGACCCCTTAGAACTAGAACGAGCTAGGTTCGAGTTCCAAATCAAAATGAAAGAACTCGAGTTGGAGCAGGTGGCCAAGTTGGACCCTGAAGAAAGGATGGAACAGGCCAAGTTGGAACAGGCCAAGTTTGAGTACAAGTTGGACCATGAAGAAAGGATGGAACAGGCCAAGTTGGTGCAGGCGGTTAAACTGAAAGAACTACAGGTGAGAGAGACAGAAGTCACTTTAACATCGGAGTTTAAATCAAAAGAAGTGGCATTAAGAGAGAAACTCGCTGCTTTTAACCCTGCTACTGCTTCTTCCCTTGTTCCCGGGTTTGATGAATCCGATATGGACGGGTCATTTAGGACTTTTGAGAAAATAGCCGCGAAGAATGAGTGGCCAAAGGACCAGTGGGTGTCAGTGTTAGTTCCTAAATTATATGGTAAGGCTCGTAGAGTTTATAACTGTTTAGACCAGACTGATGACTATGATAACGTAAAAAAGAATATCCTCACCTCTTATGCTATCACGCCAGATGGATACCGGCAGAAGTTTCGTAAACTAACCAAACCATTTTCACACACATTTGTTGAGTTTGCTCAAGAAAAGCTTAGGTTTTTTAAGAAGTGGTTAGAGGCTACAGAGACCTCCACATTTCAGGATTTGTTAAATTTGGTAGTCCTGGAGGAGTGGAAAAGCAAGATACCATTTCACATCTTGAAGCATGTGGAGGAGCGTGGAGAGGTTAATTTACGGCGTGCTGCTGAGCTGGCTGATGCGTATGCTTTGTTGGTGGAGTCACTGGGCAGTAGAGAACGTGGTACTTCCCGACTTGTTAGGTCCTCCTCTGATGATAACCTTGGGAACGTGAGTGGTAGGTCGAAAGGTCCCACACCTACTCCCCCCGATGTAACCAAGCTTACTTGTTCTTACTGTAAAAACCCAGGCCATACGATCCAGAATTGTAAACACCCAAAGTGTCGAATTGCTAAAAGTAGTTCCCTGGATCCCAAATCCAAACCAATAGCAAATGCCAATGTGGAAAGGCCCCATCAGGATCTCTTCTCTTCATTCACCTATGAGGGAAAAATTTCAATCATAGAAGGGTCTCGTTCTTTCCCTATTCGTATACTACGTGATACGGGCGCAGCACAATCTATCCTCCTGTTTAACGTCATTCCTGATATATCTACCGCATTTACAAATGAGAGTGTTCTAATTTCAGATCTCTCGTCCCATTCTTCCTATCCTTTAGCTAAAGTGCACCTCCAATGTCCCTTGATTACTGGGGAAGTGCAAATAGCCATTAGGAAAGACCCAATGCCTGTGTGCGGCATTCATTTATTATTGGGTAATGACTTGGTAGGAGATCTAGTGGTTCCTAACATAAAGACAGTCGACTCTCCCTTACCTGTCAACTCCACCACTGACCTTAAAGAAACTATTCCTCATCTTTTCCCATCTTGTGCTGTCACCCGGTCGCAGAGTGTGCGAAATGGGCCCTCTTCACCTGAAACCACCTCCAATATCTTACTACCCACAGAAAATGTGTACAATAAGACCATTAGTAAGGAGGAGCTCGTTTCAGCCCAACAATCTGATCCTTGTGTGTTCAAACAGGTGATGAAAGACCTCAGTGTGGACCATTGTACATCTTCGGCTTACCACCCACCGTCCCAAGGTTGCTTGGAACGGTTCCATCAAAACTGTCAAGTCAATGCTAATAAACTATCTCCTCTCAACTATATAGTCCATACTCCTGATCGCAGAAAAGATTCACAACTTGTTCACATTAATCTCATGAAACTTTACCATTCCAGGCAGTCAGAGGAAGACATCCCAGAGGCTGTAAGCCTACCTGTATTGCATACGGTTTTGTCAGGGCCGGAGACAGATGACATGGACCTATTGGAGAATTTAGACTTCCCTCTACCTAAAGAGAACCCTGCTAACAGTCACATACTCAACAATTTGGATGAGTATTTTTCTGTTCTGAATCCATCTCAAGCAAAAGATCTCACTAAGTTATTATCAACATTTCCTAAAGTCACGTCAGACCTCCCAGGGTTTTGCAATATACTTAAACATGATATTAAACTAATCTCAGATGATGTACAACCCATTAGGCAATCAGCATATCGACTAAATCCACAAAAAAAAGAGATTATGAAAAAGGAGGTAGATTTTTTGTTAAAGCATAACTTAGCTGAGCCTAGTACCTCCCCCTGGGCTTCACCTTGCCTTCTCATTCCAAAACCCGATGGCACCTTTCGTTTCTGTACAGATTATCGTAAAGTGAACCAGGTCACTGTCTCTGACTCCTACCCTTTACCTTTGATTGAAGATATAATAGACAGCATAGGCTGTGCCCAATTTATCAGTACCATAGACCTGTTGAAAGGCTATTATCAAGTAGGACTCACGGATAGGGCAAAAATAATCTCGGCATTTATAACTCCATTTGGTCTTTTTCAATATTTAGTTATGGCGTTTGGCTTTTCTAATGCTCCGGCCACATTCCAGAGGGCCATAAACTACCTTATTCAAGACCTAGGTGGGACGTTCGCCTACCTGGATGACCTGGTGGTGGTGTCGGACAGCTGGGACGAACATCTGGTGCGTTTGGAGATACTGTTTGCACGACTGCAAGAGACTGGATTCACCATAAACCTGGCTAAATCTGCTTTTGGCCGGGCCTCGGTGACTTACCTGGGACATATCGTTGGGCATGGTATGGTGAGACCCAAGGACGCAAACGTTGAAGCCATCTTGTCCTTCCCCACTCCAAGGACGAGGAAGGAACTCATGCGCTTCCTGGGGATGTGCGGCTACTACCGTCGGTTCTGCAGTAACTTCTCCAGCGTGGCCGGACCCCTCACAGACCTTACCAGTTCTGCGGTCCCTTACATCTGGAACCAGAAGTGCGACCAGTCTTTCCACCGCCTCAAAGCCTTCCTTGCCTCTAAGCCTGTAGTCCACCCCCCTGACTACACCTTGCCCTTCCATCTGCAAATCGACGCTAGTGGTGTCGGAGTGGGGGCTGTGCTCCTACAACCCGACCCAACCACTGATGTCCTTCACCCTGTGGCATATTACTCCGCCAAGTTGAAAAAACATCAGACCAACTACTCGACCATAGAGAAGGAGGCCCTGGCTCTGGTGTTGGCAATAAAGAAGTTTGAATGTTACCTCCAGTCTTGCCCACAAACAACCCTGGTCTTCACCGACCATAACCCACTCACGTTCATCCAAACCAACAAGACCTCCAACCAGCGAATCCTCCGCTGGGCTCTCCTCACCCAGCCCTATAATCTACAAGTCCGGCACATAAAGGGGGTGGAAAACCTGATTGCAGACTCCTTATCCCGAGCTCCAGTGGAAATGTAGCAGCTACTCTCCAGACGCACCAGGTGATCACCTCCTTCGCGCCCGCGCTACGAAGGTCTTTGGAGGGGGGGTGTGTTACGAACCCCTCCACCGATTGTCTTCATCTACCTACCCAGCACCACGAGCAACGCCATCTAGGGACGAAACACGAGTATGGCTCGTCTTAGTTACCACTCCCGGGTTTCCCTTCTCCATATCCTGGTTGTTGCGTCACTTCCGCCTCAGTCTACTTTGTCAGCTCCAATTCGAGGAGAGGACACACTTCACTCTGGGAAGCGACCACAGGATCACCTATCCTGGAAACCTACGGCACAGTGACTATTTACCGTCTTCTACCATACTCAGCCTTGCTCGTCAGCCATCTCAGCTCCTCACTTAAGTATTTGTAATCTTGTATTGCCTCTCCCCCCTCCACATTGCTTCACTATTGTTTTATGTTTTATTACTATGTATATACTGTTCGTGTTTAGGTTAAGTTTGGTTAAGGGTAGTGTATAAGCTGAATATTTTGTTAAGGAATTTATGGTACTTTATTATATACAACGAAAACTCGCATCCTTTGTCTACCCTTTTATGTCCGATTGTCTTTGTTTTTTTTTGTTGTTACCTGTTGGGATCTGGGTAGACGTATAACTATATTCTAAATCCCCAACTCGTAACACTTTGTTATGAATTTTCATGGGATATAGTTTAAGACATCATTAAGGGCATGGATTTAAGATAACACTGTAGGCGAGTTAATATATATTAATTGTATTTACAAACAATACTAAAATCCAAACAATACACCAATACACACATCTTAGTATTTGGTGCAACCATCCATTGCATTCAGGACTTCATCAAGGCGATTAGGAATCGAGTCGACCAGCTTCAGGCACACCCCTGGTCGTCGACGTATACTCTCCCACACGTCGTAAGCTTTGGCCTCTATCGCTGCACAGGTTCGCTGCTCCCCAATATCCCAATCACGTTTCATCATGGCCCAAATATGTTCAATTGGATTAATATCACATCCTAGTGTTGGCCAGTCGATGACCTCAATTTCAGGGTGATCCTGGAGGTAGTCCTTAACTATGCTGCTGGTATGAATGGGACTGTTGTCATGATCCAGCCTGATAGTGTGGGGGGCTGGAACTGCCATAGGAATTAGCACTTGCTCCAGGACGTCTACATACTGCTCACCAGTGAAACGGCCATTGATCTTGACCAGTTCACCTGGCCCATGTGCCCACATCCACCCCCAGAATGACACTGACACCCTACCACTCACTGCGCAATGTTGAATGTGTTTCTCATGGTAGCGTGTGTTGGGGGCCGCCAGCACTGCCGTGCTTCGGCTCCCACTGACCTGAACACCGTTTCATCGGTAAATATAATGGTTCTCCAGTAGTCTTCTCTATGTGGAAGGTGTTCCAATGCAAAGCCGAGTTGACACTCCTTGTGAGTAGGTGCTAGCATCTCGTCGTCATGTGATGGCAGTTGAGGCCCAGATTTCTTGTATACTCCACTGATGTTCGCATTGGATATGCCGTTGCAGCTGCCACGTTCATGGCGTCCATCCTTGCCAACGTTACTCGTGGCCTCCCGCTTCGAGGTTTCATCCCCACTGAGCCTTCTTCCTCCCACCGGCGGATCCAGCTCCAAATCGTCTTAGTTCTTCTCCCCACTTCGAGAGCAATGTTCGGCACAGTTGCCCCGACTCTGCACATCCCGATGATTTGGCCTCGCTCAGCAATCACTGCCGACGAATTTGCTCGTCCTTCAGGCATATCTGATATGGCAGAGTAATATTATGTTGTGATAACTGATGCAGGCTTTTATATACTAGAGTAAATTAATGGTATTAGTAACACCTAGGTTAAGTATTATTACTTTGACATAACGTTTTGGTAAATCTTTTTGGATCAACTGCCCAAGAAACCCTTTCTATTTCATGTATTCATAGTGAACTGCAAGTGGACCCCCCCCCCACCCCAAACCTTCACCACCACCCCTGCTACTGTAGAGTGAACATTCGCCGATAATCATCATTATCATCAAGATTTAGTTTAACCAGACCACTGACACCCATTTGAGTCTCTCCTAGGGCTGGCCAGAGGGATTAGTTAACATATATTTGTGTTTCTATAATTTAGTGTTATATTGTTTGGAGGAGATTACAGTATTTCAAAAAGGTCAAAACTGAACTTAGGGAAAATTTTGGAGTCTCTGCTAAAATATCTTACATTGTAGGGTTAGTGAAGCACATTGTTCGATACAGATTATAAATAGGGCATTCAATGAGAATATGTTGGATTGTTATTTGTGTTCAGCAGTTGGAGCATATAGGTGGGGCACCATTAGGGGAAGCCATGAGTTGGCCATGAGTCAATCGCGTATGCCCAATTCTTAGACGATTCAGAATAGTTTCATGATGTTGAGAGGATTGTTTTGATGATGACCAAGGATAAACTGATGATTTGATCATTTTAGCTTATGACTTGTTGGTTCATTTTCCCAGGACTTTTGCCAATCGTCAAATATTAATTGTTTATAGGTAGTTAGCCTCGCCGATAATCAAAATATATGGTTTTCCACTGCTTTACATATTTCTTTAACAATTTTCAGCTATGACATGTTCGTCCCAGATTACATATAACTGTAACAGGTTACATTACGTTAGGGTTCGTTATATAAAAACGTTTTTCTTCATGTTCATTGAGTCGTTCTGAATTCCATTTCTGCTCAAAATACTACATTACCCAACCCAAACTCCCAGGTTGCAACTGGGGGTGTAACATAACCGAGTAAGGTAACGTGCGGCAAATATGACCTCCAAACGCATAGCACATCAAACACCATATTTTTATGGTGAAGTTAACTAAGGAGCTCATATAACAACTGTCATATAATTATAATAGGGTGTCCCACTAATTACAGCAGATATTTGTAGAGGAGAAAGAATATGTGATTCTGAGTATAAAACTTCTATACATATATGGATTTTTCAGTTTACGTTTAGCCGTGAGGTGGATTTTACAAATTACACAAGGCAACCATTACAAATGGCGGAGTCGAGGCCGGAGATGCCGATAGCAATAGCGAAATATAGGAAAGGGGGAAGAAGGTTTAGTAGTGAAAGAATGTGGGTTAAACGGAACAGACTTTTAGGAGGAGAGAAAGTGTGTGGCCTTCTGCCCACTGCATGGTATTGGGTGGTAGGTTGGGGTGACTGGGGCGATGGGAGGAAGGAAAGGATGTGGAGAAAAGAAGGCAAAAGGAAATGGAGGGTCCATCCTTATTTGGGTGGAGTGCACCTCATCTTTAATTTGTTTGGAGGGCCCATTCATTATTTTTTCTGAGTAGGGTTACACTTTTTATTGTAGATAGAGGGAAAGGGATGGAGATAGAGACGTGGTGGTTATGATTTTAGGTTGGGGTAGGGGAGTGGCCATGGGTGTTGCTTGTTTTTTTTTCACATATCTTAATCCAGCTCAAGTTACGTGGGATTGATCTTTGTTGTAAAGGTTTTAACTCTAAGTACAAGAGGGAGGAGCCATGTCGTCGGTTCTGTGAGTGTTCATTACAGTAGTCCAAATCGTCGCCATGGGTAGAATAGGGGGAGGGGGGTTGGGGAATGTAGAGGAAGATAATGTTATGGAATGGAATGCTCGATTGACGTTAGTCTTGGGGGTTGGGATGAAGGGAAGAGGTGGGGAAGGGAGTCGTGGAGTGGGGGGATGGTGGAGGGGGAGTGTGGGGAGAGAATAAGTAGTCGATTAGTGTTTAGGTGTGGTAACCCACGATGCTCAAATTATGAGGTTTAATAGTTGGGTGGGTAGAGGCGGGGGGGGGGGGGGAAGTTGAGGCGCGGAGTTGGAATTCGTGAACGTATGATGTTGTTTAATGCAAGTTATGGAACATTACAGTATCTTCAAATGGGTTTTCACGATATTAATAGACCTTATGTAATCCACCAATAAGGATTACAACAGCATACAGTATGGCTGCAATTGGTAAGAAAAATATAATATAACATGGCAAAATTTTTGCCCTGCGTAATTTTTACAACGCACCTCACGCCTAAAGTAAACCGAAAAATGCTTCTGTGTATAGAAGATTTTCAACTCAATATCACATATTTTTTCACCTCTACAAATATCTGCTATCACTCATGGGACACCCTGCAATAGTATAAGGACGACATGGGCTATGCTGACAAATTAATGTGACTTACCTGTTGGTGACGACGATGGTAGAAATGAGACCTCGGCATGTTTCAGTGTTCGACATCACCTCCTTCCCCTGGTGTGGGTGGCGCCAACCTTGGAAACAACTTGTGTATTAATTACTGGTGTGCCCATCAGTCTCACCGTCGTAGCCATGATCAGCAGAGATATGGTCGTTGTAGTGTTTTTATTTACCCGTTACACATCCCTCACCATGCTTAATAATATTAACTATCATCATGACATTCTTATTGTTATTGTTACGAACCCCTCCACCGATTGTCTTCATCTACCTACCCAGCACCACGAGCAACGCCATCTAGGGACGAAACACGAGTATGGCTCGTCTTAGTTACCACTCCCGGGTTTCCCTTCTCCATATCCTGGTTGTTGCGTCACTTCCGCCTCAGTCTACTTTGTCAGCTCCAATTCGAGGAGAGGACAGACTTCACTCTGGGAAGCGACCACAGGATCACCTATCCTGGAAACCTACGGCACAGTGACTATTTACCGTCTTCTACCATACTCAGCCTTGCCCGTCAGCCATATCAGCTCCTCACTTAAGTATTTGTAATCTTGTATTGCCTCTCCCCCCTCCACATTGCTTCACTATTGTTCTATGTTTTATTACTATGTATATACTGTTCGTGTTTAGGTTAAGTTTGGTTAAGGGTAGCGTATAAGCTGAATATTTTGTTAAGGAATTTATGGTACTTTATTATATAGAACAAAAACTCGCATCCTTTGTCTACCCTATTATGTCCGATTGTCTTTGTTTTTTTTTTGTTGTTACCTGTTGGGATCTGGGTAGACGTATAACTATATTCTAAATCCCCAACTCGTAACATTATCATTAATTGCGGAATTCACGATGTTATAAGAACATAAGAACATAAGAATGGAGGAAACTGCAGCGGGCCTATTGGCCCATACTGGGCAGTCCCGTTTACACCCAACCCCTATTGCTCATATGAGCATTCAACCTATGTTTGAAGCAATTCAGCGTATTCGAGTTAATGATGATACTTGGTAACTTGCTCCATTCATCCACTACTCTGTTTCCAAACCAGTGTTTACCTATTTCACGCCTAAATCTAAATTTGTCTAATTTAAAACCATTGTTACGAGTTCGCTCCTGGTTGGATAGTTTGAGTACCTTTGTAATGTCCCCTTTGTTTAGCCCTGCCTTCCACTTATACACCTCTATCAGGTCGCCCCTCGCTCTACGTCTCTCAAGGGAGTGCAAATTAAGATGCTTTAACCTGTCTCTATACTCAAGGTTCCTAATGCCCGGGATTAGTCTTGTCATTCTCCTCTGAATTCTTTCCAAGGATTCTATATCCATTCTGTAATACGGTGACCAGAACTGAACTGTGTAATCCAGGTGTGGTCTCACAAGAGCAAGATACAGTTTTAGGATGACCTCGCTAGTCTTGTAACTAACACTCCTTTGTATGAACCCAAGTACTTTATTAGCCTTGTTAAGAGCAAAAACACATTGTTTACTCGGCTTAAGGTTCCTACTTATCATTACTCCTAAATCTCTCTCGCAGTCGGATTTCTCTATGGCATCGTTGTTCATCTGGTATCTGGTTTCCCTGTTTACATCTCCTATACTGAGTACTTTACATTTGTCGTCGTTGAATTTCATCTGCCATTTTTCAGACCATTCGAAAAATTTGTTTAGATCTTCCTGTAGTTTTGCCGAGTCCTCGTCAGATTTGATAACACGTCCTATTTTAGTGTCATCAGCAAATATATTTATGTTGCTGTCAATGCCGATATCTATGTCGTTTATGTATATAATAAATAATAATGGTCCAAGTACTGAGCCTTGGGGAACTCCACTTGTGACGTTGCTCCAATGGGACTTAGTGCAGTTAATGCTCACTGGCTGTTTCCTGTCCTGTAACCACGCCCTAATCCATTTAAGGATATCACCTTTGGTGCCATGAGCTTCTACCTTTCTAATTAGTCTTTCGTGGGGGACTCTGTCGAAGGCTTTGCTAAAGTCAAGATATACCACATCATAATTGTGCCCCTCGTCCACCTATTCGAAAACTGATGAAAAGAATGTTAATAGATTAGTTAGGCAAGAACGTCCGCTTGTGAAGCCATGCTGGGAATCATTGATCAATCTGTGCTTCTCCAGGTGATTTCGAATAGAGTTTGAAATGATTGCTTCCAGTAATTTGCCTACTATTGATGTTAGACTGATTGGGCGGTAGTTAGAGGATAGTGATCTATCCCCCTTCTTGAAAATCGGTATTACATTCGCTATCCTCCAGGATTCTGGTACTACACCTGTTTTTAATGACATGTTAAACAACTTTGCTAAGGGCATACTAAGCTCTTCCTTACATTCCTTTAATACTCTGGCAAATATTTCATCGGGACCAGGTGACTTATTAGGCTTTAGTTTGTTTATTTGCTTACTAACATCGTTACTAGTCACTACTATCTCACTTAATTTGTTTTCTTCACTATCTCTGAATAGAGTCGGTGCCTCGGGTATCATGTTTAAATTTTCGGTGGTGAAAACTGTTGAAAAATATTTATTCAAATTATTGCTCATTTCTCCGTCGTTATCAGTGAGCTCGCCGAAGTCTGACCGTATTGGTCCAATCTTTCTTCGTGTTTTAGTTTGATGCATTTGGTAGAATCCTTTGGGGTTTGTCTTCGCCTCCCTTGCTATCCTTACCTCATTATTCCTCTTTGCTTTCCTTATCTCGGTTTTAACCCTACTCGCCAATACCCTATAATAGTCCCGGAGGTGAATTTCGCCAGGATTTATCCTTCTACCTATAGCCTTCCTTTGGCCAATGATGTTCTTTAAATAACAGGGTAATTGTTGTCTGATCTGAGTTTTTTGTATGGTATGTTCTGCCTTTGTGCATTAAGTAACTCACTATTTAAATTGTCGCGGAACTCGGCAATCTCAGATCTCGTTAACAGGTCGGTGTCATCTGTCAGGTTCACAGTCAAGCGCAACACCCCCCTCTCTCAGCTGCCTCTTTAAACTGTCAAAGTTTGCCCTTCTGAAATCTGGTACTTTAGTGGAATTTTCCTTAGGTCTGCCCTGAAAATCTAACTGGAATCGAATTTCTTTGTGATCGCTGTTTGCAAGTTCGTTCCCTACCTGGACATTGCTAATTAGGTTTTCTCTGTTCCACAGAACTAAGTCCAGTATATTATTACCCGGTGTGGGTTCGGTTATATGTTGACTTAGGAAACAGTCCTGTTACTAGATTTATCCCCACCTCCTTATTTCCACCACCCCCCCCCCCCCCCCACACACACACACACTACAGTGGGCGACATCTGTTGGCCGACCATAGCATTTCCCCCAGCTGTTTCGAAACTTCAGACGCAAGGCAATTCGAACCCTCACTGTGGCTGGGTAGTGGACACGACTTTGGTGCACGATAGTACCTGTACTCATATTTCTCTTCAGTACCCTATGTGATGACAAGTTTAATAAACTATTCTGCATATATTGTATTTTCTCATCCTGATTTAACTAATATATTAAATAAAAAACCTAAGTAATAAAAAGAAAAAAAGGAAAACAATGCATCACTGAAATAAAGGGCGGGGGGGGGGGGGATATTCTTTACATGGGAGCTTGTGGGGGGGAGATTCTTCAGTTGGCAACATTGGGGGGGGGGGGAGATTCTTCAGTTGGCAACATTGGGGGGGGAGATTCTTCATATGATCCCAAATTTGTTACCAAATATTTCACAACTCGTTCCTTTGAAAATGTAGTCAGTTTTAAATAGTTCGTCTTTTGATTCCCAGCACCACAGGCGCCTGAAGAAACCCTGTACATGACGTGTGAAGCAACTACGCATGCTTTAAGGCTTAAGCAGTATTAAAATTCTCACAAATTATGCCCGTATAAATGTGCTTTGAACGAAGGTTGTAATGTTTTTATTAAAAAAGTTCTTGTGATTTGAAATATATTTCCCTCTTTAAAAATATTAATATGATTGACAGGAAAAACATGGTATATAAAGACATGAAAAATGATAACCATGGAATTCTACCGTATATTGATTTCGAACCAAATGCAACTTGTTTTAATTCTCAAGGTTACTTCTTTAAAATGATATCGACCTTTGCGCAGTGAATTTCAAAGAAATTTCGAACGTCAAGCTAACATTAATAAGGTTCTTTATCTTACCTTCAGCGGCACCACGAATGTTATTGGGGCACTCTTGTGGTTCTGGTATGCTTACTTCACTCCAAACTATAACTTATAGAGAGAATGTCACTTACTTGTAAACCACAATAGTGAAAGAATGTGGAGTTCTTGTTTAAAAAAGAACGCCATTCCTTGGGTAAAATAGGCAGTAGACACCCAGTGTGGACTGAAACAACTAAGGAATGCGTCTACTCTCCCCATTTTGTATCACCGGAGCTTCCACTTGTTCACTGTAACACGACCAGTAGGTTACTGATTACCAAGTTACCAACTACCAAGACTAAAAGTGAAGCCAAGTTGAGCCGCTCTCGTGGACACTTTACACTCATAACTCGTTCCCGACTTCTGCGCATATTAAGCAAGTATCAGTGATGTTGCTTAAGCATAAATTCTACCTAATCATCATTACAGTTCTTATTAGGGGGGGGGGGGCATTTATTTTATATGTTGGTTACATTGATTTTGTTGTCTGGCGGAAATATAGTGTAACTAAAAGGTTTCTTTATCTACAGTATATTTCTGTAACATCGAACAAACACATTTCAATTAACAAATAGATGAATGACATAGGACAGCAGACTCGTTTTAATAATAATAATAATGATAATAATATTACATTATTATTATTATTATTATTATTATTATTATTATTACTATTTAATTATTATTATCATTCAATAAATCACCCTACAAATTTACATTTGGTTTGGCAGGTATAGAGACAATGCAAATACTGTATACAGTTCAACATGTGTATAGACAACGCATGTATACGGTGAATGAAGTTACATTGGATAAATAAATTACCACTAAAACATGTAGCGGCAACTCTCGGTGATAACCAAGAGGAAGGGAGGCGAGTGTCGAGTTGGCAACAGCTGATGTGACCTTGATAGAGCACTGGGTGTGGTAGAGTTGCCACCTCGCACACAAGAAAGATTATTTTACTATAACATTAACTTCTTTTTTATTGTGTGATGTATCTGATTGTTTAATACCAGAAAATCCTCCATATTTTTTTTAATTAGAGTGCAAGGGGCATGTTCAGTGTCAGTATATGAGGAAACTGAAGTATCCGGAGAAAACCTGCAATGTTAGGGAGCGTTAAATCAACAGTTCTCTACTGACTTCATCATATTGTCACTTTATGTAACTTGCTGACAAAACCCATGACCCTTCAGGCCTTTACGCCCTTAATGCATGAGTCATAAAGGCAAGTATGAACTCGCATGCTTCCCAGTTGGGCACTGTAAACGCTTCTGCGCTTCACCTTGCACAGGATGTAAGGGGGTGCCCAATAAACAAGCCCCCTCGTGGGCAATCTGTAATCTGTACTGACTTCCAACCCAACCGGAAATCCAACCCGGATCACAGTTACGAGAGGGAAATGGCCTGACCTGTAGAAAGCGTGATTATTTAAGAGTTTAGTTTAACAAATTTATTGACAAAGCTTGTAGTACAGTTTGCCTATTCTGAGTAATTCAGTCAGGTCTTGACACTGAGGGTGGTATCACGTCTCATTGCCACGCAGGACAGAGGTTCATACACAAAAAAATTCATCATATTCATTAACAGCTATATATGTATAGAGGTCAGATTTATGTGGGTAATGTCACTGTTCACCGTCATGCAGGACAAAGGTTCGCACACAAAGAAATGCATCATATTCATTGACACTATATATAGATCAGAATGTCAGATTAATGTGGGTAATGTCACTGAACACTGCCTTGCAGGACAGAGGTTCGCACATAAAGAAATGCATCATATTCATTGACACTACTGTATATGTAGATCAGATTCATGTGGGTAATGTCACTGTTCACTGCTATGCAGGACAGAGGTTCGTACACAAAGAAATACATCATATTCAGTAGCAGTATATATGGGTCAGTGGTTCACATACATTGGACGTCATATTCTCATTGAAGACTAATCAGTGAGGGTTAGCAAATTTGGGATAAACAGCAAGACTGTCCTCAAGCACCCACAATTCAATGTAGTAATTACAAAGTTCAAGATACAATAAATCAGGTAGCCTGAAGTCCTTGACAGTGTCACATTCAATAATATAGTGTTTAAGTGTATGCTTTAAAGGTTTATCACAAAGTTTACATGCTGAGTGTTCCGGTATGGGTACAGCGTTACTAACCTGCCAGATGTGGCTGTATCCTAGCCTAATTCTGGCCACGATTACATCACATTGTCTGGTTTTGTCCTTATGCTGGCCATACCGGTACCTCTTGTCACAAAATTTGTCATATTTACTAATGCTACAACTGCCAGGTCTCTCTGCATTTCTCACTTCTTCTAGATCAGAGTTCATGAATCTGACTTGAATGTTTTTAAGTACAGCATTGGACAGGCCAAGGTCACGGTCAACATTTTCTTTCTTGCATGCCTCATTGGCCAGTCTATCAGCACGGTCATGTACCTGATTCCAACATGGGATGTCATTTTATTTAGGAAAAATATAAAACTATACAATATATATATATCAAGAACACATACTCATTTACAGTATGTCTGGCAGGGGTATACAGTTCATTTAGTAATTGGTCAAGGTTAGTTCTAACCCACGTTGCACGTAACAGTATGTTGACTTACAATGATTCAGAACTTCAGGCTTAGTCACGGCCACTGACTAGAAATCTTCTGAAACAACTATTAGTTCAGTTTGTTTGTTAAGAATCAATAGATCGTCATTTGCCTTCAATGGAAATGGTTCTAAATGCCATGCAATAAACTTCTTTTGTAATTTTAGTTGAATGTATATTAGCATTTCCTTATACGTTAAAGTTGCATCTAATTTAGGGTAATGATATACCACTTCATGCTCCTGAAAGATAGGATTTAGATGATATTTAGTTTCATCTATATGTAAAGCGGCAATAAGTTGGCCAACTGGCAACGACTAAATCAGCTTTGAGCCTATTATTGGTGATTGTAAAAGCTTGCACAGAGGCTTCAGCTACATGCATATATTCTGTAAAGCAGAATAGCTATTCTAGTGAAGACTCTGACCGTGTGAATCCCTGGACAACTCGTGTTAGTTGATAGTTTCATCAACAATAGCATTTATCTGAGTGTTCAGAGTTTGTACTGCCTTGTAGGACTGTTCAATGGTCCTATTTTGTTTCATAACCGCTTCTGAAACTGCATTCGTTCGTTGTTCTAGTTTAACTTCATCTTCGGCGGTTGCCATACCAAACAGGGTGTTACTTATTAAACTAACAAAATTTAATAGACCACGTTTTTGACGCCAATGAGAATGTACATTATTCCTGATGTCTTCAGGGATTATGGGGAAACTTATGTCGTGGCCCTCGACATCTCCAAAGCATTTGACAGGGTATGGCACAAGTCTTTGCTATCTAAACTTCCCTCTTTTGGTTTCTCTCCCCCACTTTGTTCTCTCATCTCTAGCTTCCTTGAGAATCGATCCATAGCAGTTGTTGTCGAGGGATCGATTTCTCGCTCTTTCTCTACCAATAGTGGCGTCCAACAGGGTTCTGTTCTTCCACCAACTCTCTTCCTTCTTTTTATCAATGATTTACTTCACATTACAACTAATTCTATCCATTCTTACGCCGATGATTCTACTCTTCACTCTTCCTCACATTTTCCCCTTCCTCCTAACTCTCAAACTAGATCTGTTTCTAGAACTGATATCATTACTTCTATCAACGCGGATCTGTGCAGCATCTCTGAATGGGGCGATACAAACTTGGTTAAGTTCAATAGTAACAAAACTCAATATTTACCAATTACACTTTGTAAATTAGACGATCTCCCACCAATTACATTTCAGGACTCTATCATCCTCCCAAATTCTGAAATAAATATGTTAGGCCTCACCATTTCCTCCAATATGTCCTGGAAATCACACATCCTTAGTATAACTAAAGCTGCCTCCCGAAAGTTGGGAATGCTGTACAGATGCCGCAGCTATTTCACTCCTGAGCAGTTGCTCCAAGTATATAAGGGATTCATTCGTCCTAACTTGGAGTACTGCTCTTGTAGTGGCTCCTCTCCCCTACAACTTCCAACTGAGCTCCGGCCGCGCGCCGACCAGCCAATCAGCGTACAGCCGAATCGAATCGAAAAATGTTAGTGACAGAGGGAAAGGAGGTTCAGGGGAAGAATAAAGGGAGGATAGAAGTGAATTTTAGGAGGAGAGAACAGGTGCAGTGGCTAAACACCGCTTGCGTGAGGGGGTAGGCAATGTGCCCGGAAGGTGCAGCAATCATAATCAGGACGAGGCAGGGGGAGGGCGGGAGCAGGTCCGGGCAAGCAAAGGGCCAACGCGGGTGCTCAGGTTGTCGTCTTAGCTTAGGCAGTGTTGGCAAAGCAGAGGAAGAACCGCCCCGCCACGGCGGCGGCGCAAGCCGAGAAGCGCAGGTGGACGGACGCACAGGCCACACAGGATTAAAGATAACAGAGAAGGTGAAAAAATGGAAATGTAGCTTGTCATAGGGTTGTTTGGAGAAAGATGAAGGTAAAGTCTTTGAGCTATGTCAAAGAGGAGCAGAGCGAGTTGGAGGAAGGGTTTTGAATCTTTGAGCTTGAAGTGTCAAAGGATTCGTAGTAAGGAAGGATGAGTGTATCGTAGGAGAGTTATTTAGTATTAGCAGGAGACAGATTTGAGCTTTGTCAAATTGTGAACTGAGATGAGAGTGAGATATAGGTTGTTTGGTTTCAGTCTTGAGTTAGGTCGATTTTGTTGACAGTGGCTGTTATAGAAGTTGGGTATGTTTGATTTGGTTCTGGAGAGTTGTAGTAATTATGAGAGGCTTTGTCTGGCGGGGGGGTGTTGTGTTTGGAGATTGGCTGTGGGAGGGGGGGGGGAGTTTGTGTTTGGGGGTTGGCGGGGGTGGAGGTTGTGTGATTGATTTGAGCTGAGTTAGAATTGCTTAAGGGGGGTTGTTGTGTGAGTGTGTATGTGTTTGTGTGGAAATATAGTAAGGGGAGAGGGGGAGGGTTAGGATAATTGTTATAAGGTCAGGTATGGTTCGGTTGTTGGGAGGAGGGGGGAGGAGAGGAGGGCTTTGGAGGTTGTTGGGTTAATTTATAGTATGGTAGGATTTCTTTGGGGTGATATGATTTGTGTGGCTAATGAATAGTTGTAATGAGTCATGTGTTTTTTTTGGGGGGGGGGGTCGAAGGGGATTGTTAGAAAGGTCGGGTATATTAAGTTTTTGTTTTGGGAGGATTGTAGGTGTTGATTAGTGATTGGATAAGTTGAGTTAGCTTTTTTTTTTTTTTTTTTTAGGAGGGGTTGTGAGTAAGATTGGGTGGGTTAAGTTTTTCTTTTGGGAGGATTATAGGTTTTATTAGTGGTTGGCAGAGTTGGGTTATTATTGCTTTCTTTCTTTCCTTTGGCTTGTAAAGGACTTCTGCAATTTGCGTGGTGGGCTTTTGCAGGTATTGTGAGTTCCTGGTCCCATTCATGAGGGAGAGAGTTTGTGTACAGGTACAATGCACCCCTCCCCGACCTTATTGGCTAAGGGAGACGTACACGTCATCTGAGTTAGTATGGGATGGGTAAGTTAGGTATTTGTTTTGGGAGGAGTGATAGGGTGTGGTTAGTTAGTGGTAGAATGGTTATTTTTATTTTGTGTGGGATTGCTAGTAACGGCTGGGTATGTTAGGTTTTTATCTTGGGGGGATTGTTAGGGTCTTTTCTTTCTTTTTTAGGGGGGGGCTGGGTGTTAGTGAAGATTGAGTGGGTTAGTGTTTTTTTTTTTTTTTTTTTTTTTTTTTTTTTTTGTCGAAGTGGTCTTTGAGTGTGAGTTGGGGGCGTGGGATTTAGAGTGAGGGGGGGGGGGGAGGAAGGAAGTTGGGTAAGTCAGGTAAGGTTAGGTTAGGTTGATTGGGTTAGGTTGGGTGGGAATCATTAGGTGTGGGGTTGAGGAGAGGTTAGGTTAAGGTTAGGTTAGGTTAGGTTAGGTTGATTGGGTTAGGTTAGGTGGGAATCGTTGGGTGTGGGCTGAGGAGAGGTTAGGTTTAATTTGGGGGAGTTGTTGGGTGTGGTTATAGGGAAGTTATTAATATAAGGGAGGTGGGAGGGGAGTGTTTGGTCTGTTTAGTATGGAGGGATTTCTGTCTCTGAATCTGCGTGGGAGTATGATGTTGTCGGAATAATCCTGACATTGAGGGTAAGTAGTGAGGAGTGATTCTATTTGTTTGTCTCCTAGTTGTCTCCAGTAGATGTTGAGTGGAGGGAGGGAGCTGAGTTCATGTAGATGACTATTTGGGGTGAAGGATGACCAGTGTGTGTTATGGATGAATCTTAGTGCTTTGTTTTGTGTGATTTGAAGTTTCTTGGCGTGTGATGGTGTTGCTAGCTGGAGTGTGTTAGGTGCATAAGTCAATAGTGGGCGTATGAGGGCTTTGAATAGGTGTGTTTTGGTTTTGATTGATGCGGTTCTGAATCTGTATATATTCCCGAGTGTTTTGTTTGCGATCGAAGCCTTCGTTTTGGTGTGTAGTGTCATGGAGAGGGTGTCGTTGAATGTGACTCCAAGGATTGTGTTTGTTCGTTTGACAGTGTCATGGTTTTGGGGTGGTTCGGTAGTAGTAGGAGTGGATTATATTATATAAAGATAATAATATGTCGTATTTCTTATTTCTTACCGTAGAGTCCGATACCTTCACATTGATTACTTACAGGAGATTATGGTGTATCTACGTAGAAGTTCACTCCACCACTCGACATTCCATGATTTATACTTGATAAATGATGATTTAATGAATTCATTTAATTTTCAACATCTATCTAAGTTACTGGTTATACTTTGTCATAACCAATCAGTTATTGCCTTTAGTAATAATAAGATAGGATCACAGATACGGGCAGATAATTGCACTTACATTTATTTGTCAAGCTTCCATACAATGATTTACAATTTGCATGGGTATGAGTCACTCACGTTCACGCTGTAATAAATTAATCTTCTAAAAGAGAATTTTAACTTGGGGACACATGTGATTACTCTACTATGGGTATAACTTAACAGAGCCTTAATTCTTCAAGTGATACATTTACTGCCAGCCTGGATTGCTTTTGTTGCAACCAGGCATCCGCACAAGAACTTCTTTCCACGGGCCACAGCAACAAAAAGTACTCTTGGGTTACCACACATGGTGTCGTGCAGGAGAACTCTGTAAGCGTGACTTGAATTAACCAATAGACCAGCCTGGATTGCTTTTGTCACAACCAGGCTTCCACACGTGATATTTCCACCGGGATAACAACCTAGGTTAACACGCTTAGTCTCGTGTCGACCTTCCACGGCCATAACAACAAAAGGTACTCTTGGTTTACCACACATAGTCTCGCGTCACTGAGTCACGGTAGACGGTTGTCTCGGCAAGGAGAACTGGTAAGCGTGACTTGAATTAACCATTTAGGTGCAATAGACCAGCCTGGATTGCTTTTGTCACAACCAGGCTTCCACACGTGATATTTCCACGGGGATAACAAACCTAGGTTAACACACTTAGTCTCGTGTCGATCACGGTCACAGTAGACGGGTGTCGTGCAGGAGAACTCTGTAAGCGTGAATTAATTAACCATTTACTGTAGGTTTGATAGGCCAGCCTGGATTGCTCTTGTCGCAACCAGGCATCCACACGTGACATTTCCACGGGGATAACAACCTAGGTTAACCCACTTAGTCTCGTGTCGACGACGGTCCACAGGACAGGGTGGCGGTGGAGGACTCTGTGTGGTGTAATGTCCCGCCCCCTTTCAGAAGGGAGAGGATGGAGACGACGTCTTAACTAACCCATGGCTCAGGGGATACTACTTAAAATGAGGTTTTTGGGTGTGAAGCGATGAACAGTACAACACTGTTTCACTGCCCACCCCCCTAAAGGCTGGCTAACATACACTAATTGA